>JANTPZ010092519.1:13564-35926 GCA_025593235.1 Vachellia pachyceras
GTGATGGAAGTGCACACCACATGCCTTTCCACCAAAACATAAAAATGAATAAATATTCTTTTTGGGCAGAAAGCAAAATCAAATAATAAAGGCCAAGTCATGGTCTTTTTATTATTTATTTGATTGTTGCATTATAAATTAAAATATGTGAAGAATAATCCAACAAGGTTTGGATTCCTTCCTTGTGAGCCCTACATTTGTACCTCCATTATCATAAAACAAACATAATAAAATTAACCCCACAAACCTATCCTCTCATATTCTAAAAAAGAAAAAAAATTTCATTACGCCTTTGGAATAATACCCAGTGGATCTAATATAAAAGCGAGTTAAAGGGTTGAGTTCGGTATAAATATAAATTCTTAATCTATTATGTCTTTCAAAGTTATAATTTTTCTTAAACCAATTTACTTACTTACGAAATCTAATGTTAGAAATAAATATTAAATACACATATCAAATGAAAATCCCCTTTAATATATGTATTTATAGGGATAACTTGAGAAATAAAGTATAAATTTAAAAGGTAAAATGGATTAACCTATATTTTTGGAATTATAATAAACCCTTCTGCTATCTCTAATATTTACGATGGATGTGAGTATAATAATAACAACAACAACAACAAAAATAATAAACAACTTTATGCATTGAAACATCCTTCACATGTAAACTTGCTTTTCCGGGTTTCATGTTCTTTAATGTCTCCACACTTTTTTCCTTCAACTTCTCTGTCTTTCGGCAGTAAAAATTTCCTAAGCATAGCAAAGAGTCTTTGCTCCCGCCCACACTATGTACCCTGGCCTTATATCTTATGGTATGAAAATTCTCCTACAAACAAGAGAGGCCACGGTTCGATCTCATCTGTAACCTCAAGATATTAGCGTTTAGCACTTACCCTTTACTTGAATGAGTGTGTGTGTGTGTATATATATATAATGAAGGTATGCCATTATAAATTTAGTGGAATTGCTTTGAAGTTTCAAAGAAGTGCCAAAAATAAGTTAAGAGTATAAAGATTTTGTCACTTCTTATGTTGAAACTTGTTATTACATTATCCGTAGCCGTTATTGGACTTTTGAGCCATTAACCACTTTTAAACATATGACTAATCAAGTTTTCTTTAGGTTGCCACCCAATTGGATTAGATTTGAGTATTATTAAATCTAAATGAGCTTTCTATATTTACATGTATTCCTATTCAAGACCTCATTCTTAAACGGTTAAAAATTATTTTTTTAAAACCAACGCTTGTTAGTAGGATTGGTTACTTTTTATTCGCTATCTCAATGTATTTATCTCATAAATACCAAATTTATTCTTATACTTTTGACTCCTCTAGGGCATAAACCTCTTTTATTTTAAAACTATATGTTTCATGCCTCCAGCTAATTTCTCTTTAGTTGTGTAAATTATTGTTGTACCCTTTGCACTTGAAGGAAAAAAGAATAAACTTGGTATAGTGATTTATACACCAAAAGTAATAATTTAAATTTTCTTTCTTAAAAGTATAATTAGTTTTATAATATTTAAGCTCTTTTGAACTGTATAAAAATGCTAAGAAATAATAAAAAGCTTATGTGAAACTCGTTAAGAAAGTATAGGGATATATTATTATAAGACTAATTTTGTTCTTAACTTATAAATAATATATGTGCTAATAGCTTTTATATTTATGTTGATAGCCTCCTTATACTTTTATTGAGGCAAAAGAACAGTAGGGGCAAGAGATAGTTAGTATTCTTATTTTGAAAACAATTTTATATTTTTAAAATAAAAATAAAAAACATGTTTAGTTATTAAATTTTAATTAAGTGTTTTATAAAAACAAAAATATGAATCTAACTTTAAAAACAAAAAAAATCAAAACAAATTTTACATGTTTTATTGTTTTCTATTTTTATCTTTTTAGTTATTTCTCATAGTTCTCATTTTTTTTACTCGCATCCACAATCCTAATTTTATCTCTCGTGCTTGTCTTTGTTGTCTTTCAGCCTTTCAACCCGATCCTATTTTTATCAGATAATTGGATTAATTATTTTTTATTTTTATCTTTTTAGTTATTGCTCATGTTATCTTTTTTTGGTATTCAAATACAATTTTTCATAAAAATTATATAAAATATTTTTTCTTCTTTAAAAATTGTTTTAACATATTTTATAGAAATATTCTGATAACAGAAAACAGAAACAAATATAGCCTTCATTTCTGTCTTTACGGCTTAAAGAGAGGTCGGATTGGACCATTTCACCCCTCTTAACCTATATATTTTATTTTGAAAAAAAGGTTCAAAGAATATGTTATACAAACTGAGGTCCCATATTTCATCTGGCATAAAATTTTTATTTGAAAAAATAGAATTTTTTTTTACCTATCTTATCATGATTTAGTAATAATAGTTTCTATTTAATATTAATTTTACTCAAGCATATAAAGATCATATTTCTTTTGTCAAAATTATTTCTTAATTCCATTTTGCATACCACGAAATTTATTCTCTAAAATATAGTATATTATGTAAAAACTTTGTAGTAATATTCAGAATTTCTTAAATATATAAAATTAAGTAGGTTTTAAAACTAAATTTATTTCTTCAAATTTTTCTCATATAATTTATTTTCATATTTTTAATTTTTTTTTGCAAGATGGACATGGCTTTTAAAAATTAAATAATAACTTTTAAATTTTCATTATGTATTCTTTTTTTAAAAAAAAAAGAAGAAGCAAGTATACGAATATAAATGCAACATTTTATGAAAATTAAATTTCTTTACGTAATTTGAATAATTTATCAATTTTAAAAAGATACATATATCTAAATTAATTTCCAAATGTCAATTAAAGGAGTTTAAAGTTGAAAAAAAAATTAAAAAAATTAAAGGAGTTTAAACATATATTTTAGAATTTAAAATATTGAAGTAATCTAAATGCTATACAACTATTAAGTTGAAAAGGTTATGCTCCACTAGCAGAACTGAATATTTAAAATACGATAATATATGAAAATTAAATTATTCATGAATCATAACTATTACTACAATTTATTTTATAAATTCCATAAAAAATTTAACCTACACCAGTTTTCCCTACAAACTATTCTGCGCCGCTGAGACGGTTAGCTATCCGGCGCCAATATTCGTTGGTGGACTCTCTCTCTCTCTCTCTGCTTTTTTATTTTTTTTTTTGGCCACTCAGTTTAAAAACCCAAATGAGCCACCTTTTTCCAGTTCTCATAGGAAAGCCCGTCCTTTGGCTCAATTCTTCTTCTCTCTCAATCTGAATTCCGACTGAACTATAGCATCCTCCTTAGTCCTTCCACAAAAATGGACAGTGGTTTCTCTTCTCCACGACGCGACGCTTTCCCAGCTGGTCTGCGAGTTCTCGTTGTTGATGATGACCCAACGTGGATTAGGATCCTTGAAAAGATGCTAAAGAAGTGCTCCTATGAAGGTTTCTTTCATTCTTTCCCCACCTTTTCCCTTTTCCTTTCATGTTTCTGCAACTTATATGACGTGCTTATAGCATATCAGTATAATCTTTCAGTAAGGGGCTTGTATATTTTTTGATTTTTTTATTGTTCTCTGTCTGTTGGTTTAATTATGGATTTCCAGATTTTGCTCCAGCCAGTTTTTGAATATTTGTTATGTTATGGGATTAGTCATGTTGAGCCATGTTTTTGGTTTCATTTCTTTCTGTTCAATGTGCTGCCAAAAAGTTTCCCTCGTGGTATGCAATATGGCTTTGAATATTTAGCTAATTTTAGGTTATATAAGGACACTTATGATGATATCATGCGTTTTAATGTTCTGGTTCTGTTCTTTTATAATGGGCTAAACGAGGTCATCATCAAATTATACACTGTGTTTTATGTTGTCATGAGTCTTTGATCAACTGTCGTTCTCTAAGGAAAAGCAATATGGAGACTGCAAAAAAGAAGCGCCTTTGTCGGATTTGATTCCTTTGATCTTTCAACCGTAATGGTATCTTTAGAACTGACTGGTTCGGTTGCCTCTTCTCTTTGCCCGTAGGAAACGTGTAGTCTTTGCCTGCATTCATGAGAGAGAAAAGTTGCACTCGCTTACCTTTTTATACACTTGTGAGTAAACTATTTTATTGTAAGATAAAGCTGCAGGTATGTTACAACCATAAAAAAAAATTTAAGAATAAATCTTTCGAGTATTATAAGTAAATGAATCAGTGAGAGTACTCAGTTTCAGTGGTCTCTTCATATGTAAGACATGAATGCAATACCTGAAAAATATATTGCATTTGCATCTAGTTGTAAAATTAAAGCTTAAGAAGTGATTAGTAGAAGCATCTACCCTTTGTTCTGCATCTTTGAGTCGGGTTAAATTTAGCTATGCAAAGTTACAACTCTGTTTTTGCCCCTCCTTACAAGAGATTTGAAGGTTGAAACTGTCCACCTTGGGTTGTATGTAACTTGATCTGCAAGTCTTAGCTAAGCTTATTTCTCTTAAAATTTTAAACTGAAATTGGAGAATAAGGTATTTTTTCATTGAAGACCTGAGGCAAACCATGAAATATTGTTTAAGAACCTGACATATAATCTGATAAGCATTATATCTTCATGTAAAAGGCCTACTTGAAGCGGATGCTGCTGCTTGACCTACCAAAAACTGTGATTGAGAATCTAGTTTCTCTTCATTAACATGTGCATGATCATGCACAAATCATAATGTACGACTGTGATTAAATGAACCCCTAAAATATAATTGAACTTTTAATATGATTGCTTTGAGATTGGACAGCACACACACTGCCTGATGGTTAATCTAAAAGGAATTGGTACGTTTCATGATACTCTGCTAATTAACAGGTTAAATTTGACTTCAAGTCATTAATCATATTGACCTAATGCATTCATTGAATCGCTAGCTTAATTGTTCTTTGAATATTATAAATTGCAGTATCCATGTTGGACATCGCTCTCCTCGGCATCCTTTGTCATTTCCATCTGCTCATTTCTAACAGTGACTCTGATTTTTTGTTTTACATGTTTCAGTGACCACATGTGGTTTGGCAAGGGAGGCTCTGAACTTGCTCCGCGAAAGGAAAGATGGATACGACATTGTTATCAGTGATGTGAACATGCCGGACATGGATGGTTTTAAACTTCTTGAGCATGTTGGACTCGAGATGGATCTTCCTGTGATAAGTCAGTTCCCATAGAATTATATATTCAACTGTCTCTTTAAATGATCTTTGATCACAATGACACAAAAAGTCCATGCACTGACAAGCTGCAATTTGTGATGCTGGGCAGTGATGTCTGTCGATGGAGAAACAAGCAGGGTGATGAAAGGTGTACAACATGGAGCTTGTGATTATCTCCTCAAGCCAATTCGAATGAAAGAACTGCGAAACATATGGCAACATGTGTTCAGAAAGAGGATTCACGAGGCAAGAGAATTTGAAGCCCATGAAGGATTTGAGGGCATTCATTTAATGAGAAATGGATCGGATCAGTCTGAAGATGGGATGTCGTTTGCCCTCGAAGATATGACATCCATGAAGAAAAGAAAAGACCTTGATAACAAACATGATGACAGAGAATTTGGAGATCCATCTTCCACTAAGAAAGCTCGAGTAGTTTGGTCTGTGGATCTTCATCAGAAATTTGTCAAAGCTGTGAATCAAATTGGATTTGACAGTAAGTTTTTTGAATCATCATAACTATTTTAATTTGAAATATGCCAAGGAGAAAAATCTGGTTAACCTCTCTATGAGCAAAATTATGATACCGAAGCATGATCTTTTTGCTAAATTTCCATTATGTCTTTCAAGCAAAAGGATATTATTAATGTCTATCTTCTGTTTGGCAGAGGTTGGCCCCAAAAGAATTCTAGATTTGATGAATGTTCCTCGGCTGACCAGAGAAAATGTTGCTAGCCATTTACAGGTAGATATGTCTTGGTCCTGAGAATTGCTTCAACAGTTGTTTGATATTATACAGACACCCATAGTGTATTACAATTGAAGACTATCAAAACAGATTGCATCTCGATTAGATAACACAGCTCTAGTTTTTAATATAAAAGTTAGATAGCTGTGGATATTAAAAAATTATTTAAGTTAGTTATTTGTAACAAATGTGTCGTGGTTTTTATAGAATGTCATTTCTAATCGTATGCATTGTGACTATTCTTTAATATAAATCTACTAACTATATACAATCAATATTGATACTTTGTGGGGGGGGGGGAATATAAATTTGAAAGATAAAATGGATTGAAGTCTTGTATTTAAAATAAAAGAAAACTCTTTATTTAACTCTCATATTTAGGAGCAGAGGTAGTATTGTGGAAAATTTAATTGTCTTTTTGCCAATGTGCAACAACTTCCCCACCATTGGTCTTTAAACAAATTTTAGTGAAAATTGGTACTTATTCTCTAATTAGTTTGATGTTTGAAAACCATGAGGCCTGATTGAGGAAAATTGTTTCATGCAGAAATACCGGCTCTACTTGAGCAGGTTGCAGAAAGAAAACGATCAGAGATCCTCCTTAAGTGGTACCAAGCCTTCTGATTTTCCTCCAAAAGACACTGCAGGAAGTTTTGGATTTCAGAACTTAACAAACAATCAGCAAATTGATGTTGCAGTTGACAGCTACAAATATTCAGATGTACCATTACAGAGTCATGCCTCTGAGACCAAGATACACGAAGGTGATCTCAAGACGATTGTTTCAGATTCCGTGGCGGATAGAAGAGCTTTGTCTGGCTGCAGCATTCCTGATGCAAAGGGAAGTTCCCAGATGAGCCTCAACTATTCATCTTTTGGACCTCTTGAAACAGAAGGAAGGCATACAGTATTCAATTGCACCATTCCATCAACACAGTACACCTGGAGTGAAGGTCCTCCAGAAATGCCACTCAAGAAAGAACACAAGCCATCTCCTCCATTAGGAGATACCTTCAATCAGTTACCATTACGGGTCACGAAGCACCCGATTCAGGGCGACCAATCACATTCAACCTCCTCAGTTAGTTCCAAGCTTACAGAGGGAGGGATTGCTGCCTCTATTGAAAGTAAGCCAATGTATGCTGATTACAAAAGTGAGTATGCCAGTCCTGTGAGTTCATTAGGGAGTGTAGTGGACAACTTTCCTACTCGGTCCAAGGGCCCTATGGAGAATTGTCAACTTTCAGAATCTACTTCAACTAAGAAATTGGGCATGAAAACTCATGGCTTCAATCTAGACTACAATTCTGATCTCGAGTTTTACCCCGAAAACGTATTGGATGATGACTTGCACTTCTATTGGCTGCAAGATGAATGCTGCAATACGAACTGGGGATGGGAGAATATAGGAATAATGCCAGAGTATTTTGATCCAGGTCTTGTTGCAGAACTTACAAGTCACCTGCATGATTCGGCAGATTATACTCTTGTAGATCAAGGCCTATTCATAGCATAAATCGCCTTAATGACTACTACTTGGTGCTTTTGTTGGTAACTGCAATTTTCATCTGTTGTAGAAAATTTCAACCGTTAAGGGTTGAGACATTCATCCTCTTATCTGAAAGATTTGGATATGGCTATTTGTATAAAAATGTGGGTGATGGCAAAATTAACCTCATAGTAAGGTTGCTTCTTCCAGCTTTTTCTGTATCTTTGTTATCTCAACCAGGGTCAGTAGACTCTGGAATGTATGCCTGATAATAAAAAATAAATCAAAGTAAAATATGCATTAATAATTGAAAATAAATTGGGGGAGAAAGCTCCACATTTTATCCTAAGGTCTGGTTTTTTTTTTCAGTTCCTAAATTTTAGTCATTCCTAAATCTTGGTGTTCCAATGAAAAGCGCATGAAGTTGCGGATATTATTGCAGCTGAGGGTATGATTTGAGGGGAAAAAAAAAACTAAAGTAAACTAAAGTTGACATGTAAACATGTAAAACTGGCAGAAGCCTTATTTTAGTGCAAATATTTCCTAACTCTGAAATATTTTTGGTCATAAATTCATTTAAACTGTGATACAAAGAGTAAACATACCAATGAAAACAATAGGGTTAATAGGATGGAGAATCCAACGTTTTAACAAGTCATTTTTAACCCCTCAGATGCTCAATATCAGGAGAAGAATTTCTTGTGGGGCCTTCTCTGACAGTGAAATCAATTTGCCTTTTTATCCTGCTGATTTTATTCGTACCATCCTTGGAAATTTTTTTTTTTTTTACTAATGGGAGGCTTCTTAGAATTTATAGATTCATTGGATACATTTTAGCTTTATGTACTTCCCAAGGCTGGTGTTTTAACATATGAATAAATAGTGGAGAATAAGGATCAGAGGCTTTCAAAGTAAGTTTTGGGCTCATTCCTTTTGATAGTTCTTCAAGTATGTAAGCAACATGGTTTAAACAAGATTCTTGCTAATAGTAACTCTTTGGAGGTATTGTAAGTTGCAACTGATAATGAAAGATGGAGATTTTAATCACATGTTAAAAGAAAAGATAAATGAGATAAGGAATATGACAGTGGGATATTGAAATTCAACATGCCCCACGAAAAGTTATTAAGATCTTGTTTGGATGTAAGGTTAAAAATAGCTTTTACAGATTCCCAGGTAAAACCTAGGTTTCGGAGAATAGATTTTGAAAAATAACTTTTACAGATTTTGAGGCAAAACATAGATTTTGAAAAGTGATTTATATTTGGGAAATTATTAGCTTTTACGGATTCCGAGGAAAAAGTGGGTAGGAAAGAGGAAAAAATAGGAAAGAGAAAACATAGGTTTCAAACTGAGGTTTTGTAACCAAAATAGCTTTTGAAAAATTTTTTTTGCTTAAACAAAACCTCGATTTTGAGGTAAAACTTAGGTTTTGAAATCAAACCTAGATTTTAGAATTAGTTGCCAAACTAGCCCAAAGTGTGCAGTGACTAATATGGTAAGAGAAGCTTATCATTTGAACGAAAGCTTGTTGAATTTTTATGATCCTTATCTTGGTTGTCAGGCCCTATTGTTTGTCTCTTACGATTTGTCTGTAAGCTATTTTGAAAATAGTTTTTACAGATTCCGAAGAAAAATCTAGATTTTTTAGAATAGATTTTGAAAAATAGCTTGTACAAATTCTGAGGCAAAACCTAATTTTTGAAAAGTAATTTATGTTTGGGAAGTTATTAGCTTTTACGGATACTGAGACAAAAAAGTGGGTAGAAAATAGAAAAGAGAAAGAATGAAGAGTAGGAAAAAGGAAAGAGAAGAAAGAAAAAGTAGGAAAGAGGAAAGAGAAAAAAGAGAAAGTAAGAAAGAGAAAGAAGGAAAAAAGTAGGAAATAGGAAAAAGTAGGAAAGAGAAAATCTAGGTTTTAAACTGAGATTTTGTAACCAAAGTAACTTTTCAGAAAAAATTTTATACTTGGATCAAACCTAGGTTTTGAAACCAAACCTAGTTTGATCATGCTGTAATTTTCAAGCTTTAACTTGCCTTTATAATTAAAAAATAGTGGATAATAAAATAAATCATGCAGATAAAATTAATCTGTGATATTATATTGTTCCCCTTAATTTTCTTCCATCACAGATTGTACTTCTTGATGTAGTGATTGTTCTTCGATGATGATCTAGGTGTATCAAGATATCTTCTCAGAAAATTTGAATGATGTTAAACATTATTTTTATTAATTTTCTTTATTCCCCTTAAAAGTTAAAACACAAATTGGTATGTTTGGACATTTAACAAATTCTTATTCAAAAAATCTGAGCCAGGGCTTTGGGCCATTGTTCAGCACCCTTATCCAAACCAAATTCTGTGGCCCAACACATGGAATGTGGTTACTTTGTGACCAGTTCCCAAATATTTCAATAATTCAATTTAATTAATAAATATAGCATAGCCAACTAGGTATTGAAAAATCAGTCCACCTGGATTTGGTTAAAAAATAGGACAAAGAAATGGATGTCATTTGTATTGCAAACTAAGGATTTTTTTTTGTTTGATAAAATGAAAAAGGTTTGTCAGCTCACACTCACTTTTTAATTAATTCAATACATAAAATTAATGAAAACAAATACGTGAAAATACATTTAATATTCAGACAATTTTGAATGTACCTTATAAAATGGACTAGACTAAATCTTGTAAAAAAATATTGGATTAGTGTTATTAAATAATTGTTCCCCACATAAAATTGTCTCAAAATGGAAGAGGGATTGGGTCTTATATATGGAGCAGGTAAAAAGGGTTTTGAATAAATGGTTTAAGAAAATAAAAAATTTGAACATTAATTAGTGTGCTGAGAATGAAAATTATAAATATAAAGAGGGAAACACTACTTTATGGGGATAAAAAATGTAAAGGAGTTTGAATGTTGATGATGGGTTGACTCATAAGTATGATCACTAAGCAATGATGATATTATAATGCAACCAAAAAATTGGAGGAAATTACTACAAGGTCTTAAGAAAGGGATTTAATTATCCAAAAAATTCAATAACAACTGAGGGACTTGTAATGATAAGTTTGAATAAAGAAATGATAATGTATGCGTTTGGGAACGACTAAATATTTGCAATTACTATAAATGGTTTGAAAAAAGTATAAATTTTGATACAAGGTAGAGTAAAATCTTATATTTCTAATCCAAGCAAACTCTTCACCGACTAAATAGATTAACATGAGAAAGTATGGCTTTAATTATCACTCCAAGTCATCCTCATCTCAAATCTACAAATCCTGAGGGAGGAAATTAATTTTGAACTTTGATTGATGTAACTCTCCAACTACAACACCAAAAATAGCTATATGATATTTTTTAGCTCTAGCCTCTTAGGCCACAAAATAATTATATATAATAAATTTGCAGAGAGATGGGAAAAAAAGAATATAAATGTAAAAATTTAAAAAAGAAAGAATTAATATATACTTATATTAATGTGTTAGGAATTGGTAGGAAAGCATTCGGTGCTTTTCCATTAACCATAATACCAACTGTTCTTTGTTGATATATTAAAAAAAGTAATACAATTTTTAACCCTTTAAATTTAATCTTATTTTTATTTTGATTTTTCAAATTTAAAATAAGTGGTTTTAGTTAATCAAATTTTATTTTATTTAAAATATTGGTACCTATAATCTGATAAAAATTTGACCATTTAACCCCTTATGGACCAAAGTTAAAATAAATGTGATCCAAGTTATCAAAAATTGTATTGACCCTTTTAAAAAGGTTCAATTGCTCTTTATTAATTAAAAACAATCTCAATCATTCTTTCAGCATATTTAATGTTACGGTATTTTTTATGCAAGAAAATTTAAACATTTTTTTACAATCTTGGAAAACTTTATCTTCTAACTTTATAATTCAAAAATTTTAAAAAAACAAAAAAGATACATCATAAATTGACCTCCATCCATAAGTAAACAAGACTTTATTGGTTGTCCTGCTGGGACATCAATTCTAATTAGAGCATTTTCAGCTGGAATGTGGGATTTTGTAATCCTCTTGAGGTTAGTAAATGCATCTGGCATTTGATTTACAATATTTTGCAAATGAATTATCTTTTGAACCTCATGTTCACATTGTTGTGTACGAGGATTTAGATGCAATAGTGATAAGTTTTCCATAAAATTTCTTTATCCAGCTGCTTACTTTCTCCTCTTAATGTTGGAAAAGTTGTCTCATCAAAATGACAATCATCAAAATGTGCCATAAATAAATATCCAATAGATGGTCCTAAATACTTCATTATAGATGGAGATTCATAACTAACATATATTCCCAACCTTCGTTGAGGTCCCATCTTTGTGTATTTTGGTAGAGCAATATGGACAAATACTGAATACCCAAAAATTCTAAGATGGGAAATATCTGACTCCTGACCAAAAGTCAATTGCAATGGGGAGAATTTATGATAACTTGTTGGCCTGATTCGTATAATTGCTGTTACATGCAAAATTGCATGTCCCTAAACTGAAATGGAAAGTTTTGTTCTCAAAAGCATTGGTCTAGCTATCAATTGGAGGCGCCTAATAAATGATTCTACTAAACCATTCTGTGTGTGAACATGAGCAACAGATTTTTCTATCATTATTCTAGTTGCCACGCAGTAATCATTAAAATTTTGAGATGAAAACTCACTGACATTATCAAGATGAATTGTCTTAATTGCATGGTCTGAAAAATGTGCTCTTAATTGAATTATTTGTGTGAGTAATCTAGCAAATGCTAAATTACATGATGACAACAAGAAAACATGTGACCATCTTGCAGATGTATCTATCAAAATCATAAAATATCTAAATGGTCCACATGGTGGATGAATAGGTCCACATATATCCCCTTGGATAGGCTCAAGAAATGCAGGAGATTTAACCCCAACTTTTGTTAGCGAAGTTTTCTTGAGAACAAGCAGCACATGTGAAATCCTTAAATTGAAGAATCTTCTGGCTCTTCAATAGATGTCCACGTGAATTTTCAATAATTCTTCGCATCATAATTGATCCGGGATGGCCTAACCGGTCATGCCAAACAGTAAATGTATTTTTATCAGCAAGCTTTTGGTTTAACATAGCATTTTTCTCAATTGTACTAATACGTGTATGGTACAAACCAGAAGATAATGCAGGCAATTTTTCCAGCACACATTTCTTTCCATATCTATCAATTGTAATATGTAGATATTCAGCATACATAGTCTCAATATGATACCCATTTTGGTGGATATCTTTAAAGCTCAAGAAATTTCTTTGAGACTTAGAGGAATACAAAGCATCATCAATCACAAATTTTGTCCCTTTAGGTAATATTGTAATTGCTCTTTCGGAGCCTTCAATTAACTTTGCATTACCCGCTATAGTATTGATGCTTGCACTTCTTATTATTAGATGAGAAAAATATCTTTTATCTTTAAGTATAGTGTGTGTTGTTACACTGTCTATGAGGCATATACCTTCATTATTATGCCTGATGATTGAAACACCCATAATCTTCAAAATAAAAGAAATGCATTAAAACCAAAATACATAATAAGCAACGATGCCTTTATTACATATCAAAACATCAAGTAGATTTAGAAAACATAAATAAACGAAAAAAATATTTGCATTATTCTCTTAACCAAACTCATCTAACCATGATTTTCAAAGAAATCAGCTACATCCAAGTGTGTCATAGCATCAAAGCCATTGATATCATCTAATTCATTGAGATCATCATTCTTGTTTGTCACAACATCATCATTTTTGTATGCCTAGTTAACATTTGGGAAAGCCAAATTTGCTTCCACATTATTCACGCTCTTTTTTATGGAGGTTTGATAAAGTTTCATTAGATGCTACAGAGGTACGGTAAGTGCATGCCCAATGCCCCTTCATACCACACTGATAACAATGATTCTTAACAACTTTTGAAGGATCACTCTTGTCCTTTTTCTGTCCTTCATTGTACTATTGGAATTATAACTATTGTTGTTATTACCATGATGATGAAAATTACCATGTCCCCTAACACGACCATGTCCACGGCCTCTATCACGATAATAAGGATGGTAATTATTACACACACTCACATTCACTTCAAGGAATGAAGCAGAACCAGTGGGACGAATCTTATGGTTTTTCATTAACAACTCATTATTTTGTTCAGCTACCAAGAGACATGAGATTAATTCAGAGTACTTTTTAAAATATTTCTCTCTATACTGCTGCTGCAAGAGCATATTTGAAGAGTGAAAGGTGGAAAATGTGTTTTTAACAAGTCCTCATCGGTGATTTTTTCACCGCACAATTTCAATTGAGAACTTATTTTAAAAACAGCTGAATTATACTCGCTTACGGTCTTAAAATCTTGTAACCTCAAATGTATCCAGTCATAGCGAGCTCTAGGCAAGATCACCGTTTTTTGATGGTCATACCTTTTCTTCAAATTAATCCACAACTCTAATGGATCTTTCACCGTTAGGTATTCAGCTTTCAGCCCTTCATAGATATGATGGCGAAGGAAAATCATGGCCTTAGTCTATTCTTGACTAGTTGCTTGATTTCCTGGTAAAATGGCTTTTTCTAGACCACTAGCATCTAGGTGGATCTCGGCATCTAAGACCCACGATAGATAATTTTTCCCCGTGATATCAAGAGCTTTAAACTCGAGTTTGGTGAGGTTGGCCATGATTCAAACTTATTAAAGCTTTGTGCTGCTAACGTATAATAAGCTAAAGGAAATATAAAAGATCAAGAGATGAAGAGAGAATTAGAGAAAAAGATGAAGCAATGCCTTCTTCACTTAGATATACAAAAAGTGTGGTACAAAATGTTCTATTTATAGGTTCTCAACCCCAAGCAAGAGTTACATAGAATCAATGACAAATTCAATCCCCATTAGTGTACAAATATAACCCTTGAGTTATTGGCATGAAGACTCATAAACACTATTCATTGTAGAGGTTATGGATGATGAAAATGAAGGGGCCAAGAGGTGAGAGTTTATAGACATCCATAATATATAATATTTTATAACACCGTGATATTGTTCCCCTTAATTTTCTTCCATTACAGATTATACATCTTGATGTAGTGATTGTTCTTCGATGATGATCTAGGTGTATCAAGATATCTTCTCAGAAAATTTGAATGATGTTAAACATTATTTTTATTTATTTTCTTTATTCACCTTAAAACACAAATTGGTTTGTTTGGACATTTAACAATTCTTATTCAAAAAATCTGAGCCAGGGCTTTGGGCCATTGTTCAGCACCTTTATCCAAACCTAATTCTGTGGCCCAACACATGGAATGTGGTTACTTTGTGACCAGTTCCCAAATATTTCAATATTAATAAATATAGCATAGCCAACTAGGTATTCAAAAATCAGTCCACCTGGATAACGATTATTATTTAAAATTAAAAATATTATCACAAGTTATATATGTTTATCTTAACTTATTAACAAGGCACTTGTCGGTATTAAAATTTCTTACCCCGCATTAATGACTTGGTTAAAATATAGGACAAAGTAATGGATGTCATTTGTATTGCAAACTAAGGATTTTTTTTGTTTGATAAAAATGAAAAAGGTTTGTCATCTCACACTCACTTTTTAATTAATTCAATACATAAAATTAATTAAAACAAAATTGGTGAAAATACATTTAATATTCAGACAATTTTGAATGTCCCTTATAAAATGGACTAGACTAAATCTTGTAAAAAAGACTGGATTAGTGTTATTAAATAATTGTTCCCCACATAAAATTTGGCCTAAAATGGAAGAGGGATTGGAGATACAATGCAGGATGGGGTCTTATATATGGAGCAGGTAAAAAAGGTTTTGAATAAATGGTTTAAGGAAGTAAAACATTTGAACATTAATTAGTGTGCTGAGAATAAAAATTATAAATATAAAGAGGGAAACACTACTTTCTGGGGGTAAAAAATACAAAGGAGTTTGAATGTTGATGATGGGTTGACTCATAAGTATGACTAAGCAATGATGATATTATAATGCAACAAAAAAACTGGAGGAAATTATTATGAGGTGTTAAGAAAGGGATTTAATTATCTAAAAATTCAATAACAGCTGAGAAACTTGTAACGATAAGTTTGAATAAAGGAAATGATAGTATGTTTTTTTCTACTCACTTGTCATTAGAACATTTTAGGTATTGTGTCCATTTGGAAATGCGGTAAAGAAATATTTTTACGCAAGTTGAGGTAAATATGTGAAGGAGATTATCTGATTTTACAGAAAAACACTATTGAACATGCGTTAGGCTTTTCCAAACGTTTTGGCAAACAAGCCCATTAAGTCCTTTCTGTGGGATTTCATTGTAATAACTCTGCCGATAAAATTCCATACTGCAAGTCCATGACTATGATATAATCTATATGATTTATTGTCAAACATTACCAGAAAAATATCATTTAGCCACGGAAAATCTGTCGTTAAATGGTTATTTTCCGTCGTTAAAACGAGGGTTGCTAATATTTTCCGTCTCTAAATGGAAATTTTCTGATAAAAATAGCCATTTGTGATGGATTTTTCCATCATGACATTTTTCTGGTATCGAAATGAAATAAATAGAATGAATTATTGTATCTAGAAAATAAATAGATAGAATGACTTTTTTTTGAATAAATTGATACTAAAAATAGCAACTATATTAATTGGATAAGAAATTATTGTGAGTTGAAGAATAACATTTTAGATATTTAAATTATAATTTCAAAGACAAAAGTAATAATTTACTGAGCAAAATATATATTTCCATATTCCTCGAACAAAAGTTGTACATAAAAATATATTTACGATTACGTGTTTAGACACTTGAACTTGCTAAAATATAATTTTTATATGATATGTAGTATCAATAGTTATGGGTTAAAAGACTTGCCGTCCTTGTTAATCATTGATATCAAGTATGTCTATGCAGACAATTAATTTTGCATATAAATTATGAGAGTGGGAGAGGTACATATAATTTGTAAGAAGCTTAAAATAAGTTGTGTAGTTCGTTACTTCTTGTGGATACTTTTATATAAACAAATGACTGTAATTTACTTTTTCAAATTCTATGCAATTAAAAAAAGGGAAAATTACCCAGAGATCCCAAACAACAGAATTAACTACAAAATGGTCTCAAAGATTCATAAAATTACCATAAGGTCTCAGGAGTAGCTGAGGCTATTATTGAAGCCTAGTAAAATTGTTAACGAAGGAGAGTTTTTACAAGGAATAACTATCAAACTTTGCCTTGTTTCAATTTGTAAAAAAAAAACATTCAGAATTTATCAATAATTTTTCTTATGTGTTCCCCATTTTCCATTTAATTCACCATTTTGATTCCAATTGCAATCATTATCAATTTATCACGCTCTCTAAAGATTGATTTCATTGCTATACCTCTTATTCTCCCCCCATGAATAAGGGTTTTTTTATAAAAATAAAGGTTATAAATTTTAGGGAAAATTATCCAGAGGTCCCAAACCACAGAATTAACCACAAAATGATCCTAAAAATTCACAAAATTACCATAAGGTCCCAGGGGTAGCTGCTGATGTTGTTAATGGGCTCGTTTGGATAGCCCGTTGGGAGAACGACACATATTCTAAGGTAAATATGTGAGAGGAATTTTGTCTCGGTAAGCGCAGGAATGGATTTTGGTGGCCCAAACGGGTTAGTAAGGTTGTTAATGATAAATTCGGCGGCTATTCTTGGGACCTTATGATAATTTTGTGAATCTTTAAAACTATTTTGTGGTTAATTCTGTTACTTGGGACCTCTAGGTAATTTGCCCTAAATTTTACATATTTACTGACATCATCAACCAACTTTTAGTTGACTTAATTCGGGTCAATGTTTCTTAAGAAAAGGAACAAAGGGAGTATTAAATAAGATGATTTAATAGTTGAGAACAAATTAATTACCCCTTCCTGGTGGCAATATAATAAAAATTTATTTAAGGTGGTTATTTTATAATAAATGTGTGTGTTAGTTTCTCTTAAGATATCCCATTTAATCAATTATCTCTAGGGACTTGACCGATTGATGCAAATCCCATTTAATATTTTCAATTACTATAAATGGTTTGAAAAAAGTATAAATTTTGATACAAAGTAGAGTAAAATCTTATATTTCTAATCCAAGCAACTCTTCACCAACTAAATAGATTAACATGAGGAAGTATGGCTTTAATTATCACTCCAAGTCATCCTCATCTCAAATCTACAAATTCTGACGGAGGAAATTAATTTTGAACTTTGATTGATGTAACTCTCCAACTACAACACCAAAATTAGCTATATGATATTTTTTTAGCTCTAGCCTCTTAGGCCACAAAATAATTATATATAATAAATTTAAAGAGAGATGGAAAAAAGAATATAAATGTAAAAATTTAAAAAAGAAAGAATTAATAT
This sequence comes from Vachellia pachyceras, assembly GCA_025593235.1. Lineage (NCBI taxonomy): Eukaryota > Viridiplantae > Streptophyta > Magnoliopsida > Fabales > Fabaceae > Vachellia > Vachellia pachyceras. The sequence continues at coordinate 31,442 of JANTPZ010092519.1, forward strand.
ATACTTATATTCATGTGGTAGGAATTGGTAGGAAAGCATTCGGGGCGCGCTTTTCCATTAACCATAATACCAATTGTTCTTTGTTGATATATTAAAAAAAGTAATACAATTTTTAACCCTTTAAATTTAATCTTATTTTGGTTGTGATTCTTCAAATTTAAAATAAGAGGTTTAAGTTAATCAAATTTTATTTTATTTCAAACATTGGTACCTATAATCTGATAAAAAATTTGACCATTTAACCACTTAAAGGACCAAAGTTAAAATAAATGTGATCCAGAGTTATCAAAAATTGTATTGACCCTTTTAAAAAGGTTCAATTGCTCTTTATTAATTAAAATCAATCTCAACCATTCTTTCAGCATATTTAATGTTATGGTACTTTTATGTAAGAAAATTTAAATATTTTTTTACAATCTTGGAAAACTTTATCTTTTAATTTATAATTCAAAAAAATTAAAAAGCAAAAAAGATAAATCATAAATTGACCTCCTTCCATAAGTAATTAAGACTTTAAAACTTCAAATCTAGGTAATAAATGGTATATGTTCGCCCGCAAGGAAGATCATTTGGTTTGATTCGTGGTGCAAGTGTTAAGAAAGTGACTGATAAAAAAAAAAAGATAGATGCATTAATAGTTAAAAAGAAAATTAATTATATCCTAATTGTAGACATGCTTATGTTGAATTTTCAAATGAGCGATAATTGGAGGAATAATATCACACTTTCACTCCATATCATCCAAACCCAGTAATCCTTACAATGAAAAATCATTTTGAAATTTATGTAACTCTCCTGCCCCATATAGTAATATACTATACCCCACACACACACACACTCTCTCTCTCTCTCTATATATATATGTAGTGTTTTATAGGATACTTGAATTTTCTAAAGTTATAAAAATAATTTAATTTAATAAAATACTCCTTCTGGTTTAGAATATGATACTTTAGTTTTCTAAAGTTACAGAAATACGTAGCGTGCGGGTCACAATTAAGTGGATGAAAGCCACAAGAAAAGGACTAATTTCTGCATCACCATTTTTCAACTTTGCCATCTTTACCATTTGATAAGTGTATAATATAGCCTTCCCACCGTACACCACGTGTATCATCACTTGCTCCCTTCACACACACACACACACGAACACACATACACACATATATATAAACGTTACGTACCACCTCGGAAACATAACACAGACAGAAACACACACACACACAAACAAAGCTGTGTTCACAGTACAGTTACGACGATGAAGCTAGAAGTGGAAGTAATCACCACAGAGATCATCAAACCTTCGTCTCCAACCCCTCACCATCTTCGAGGTTACCAACTCTCTTTTCTCGACAAAGTCTCTCCCTCAGTCTATAATCCTCTCGTTCTCTTCTACGCTAATGCTTCTACGAACCCTAATCATGATTATTCCGACATTACTACTATTTCCGACCACCTCAAAAGATCGTTATCCGATGTTCTACCTCATTACTACCCTCTAGCTGGGAGGCTCAAAGACAATAGCTTCATAGACTGCAACGACGAGGGAGTGCCATACTCAGAAACCAGAGTGAAGGGCCAGCTCTTGGATTTCATCCAAAACCCTAGCCCTTCTGAACTGAACTATCTGCTTCCATTTCAACTTGACAGGGTCTCTGAGATAACCTTCGGCGTCCAGGTTAATGTTTTTGATTGTGGTGGAATTGCAATTGGTGCTTGTCTCTCTCATCAGGTCGCAGACGCCTTATCGTTTTTCACTTTTCTCAATTTTTGGGCTTCTGTTGCTAATGGTGGTAGTGGTAGTGGACAGGCTGAGATTACAAGTTATCCAAGGTTTGTTTTATCAACATATCTTCATTTTCCCCCTATCTCAACGCAGCTTCTTCTTTTTGGATAGACTATGTTAGTTTCACATTGTTAAGAAAATCAGACCGATCGACTATTCAACCAAACCGGTTGAGACACCGATCAAAATTTAATTGTTTGAATGCAGTTGAATCATGATTGAACTAATCATGCATAAATTAATATATTTAAACAATATAGGCTTAAAAATAATTGAAATAATCATTTTTAATACTAAATATAAATATTTAAATAAAAAGAAATGTATGGTAAGAAAGAAAGGAAATATTCGTGAATATTTTTTTCATCCAAAATGTACATACTTTCTTTTTCATAATTTATAATTTTAGAATACAAACAAAGGCATACATATATTTTTGTCATATTTCTTTCTTTTTTCCCATTTCTCAATGCCTGTAAGGTATGAATATGCATAGATTATAGCTGAAGAACATGAATTAAAATTTCTTGAAAATAAAAAAAATGTTGACCAGAGCAACACTGATTTTATCGCACGTGGCTGATTCGAAAACAGTTTGATCAACTGTGAACTTATTTTGTTGCAAGCCAACCAATAGAAATACGGATTCTGTTATGTTTTAATGACACTTTTGTATTAACGCGCGCGCCCGCCCACACACACATATAACTGGTGCTACTTTTTGCTTTTATAGCCACAGGTTTGTGTCGGCTAATCTCTTCCCACCCAAAAACACATCAGGCTTCGATCTTAGCCCTGCGATCATGAAGGACAATATAATCTCCAAAATGTTTCTGTTTAATTCTTTAGTGATCGAAGCTCTGAGGAAAAAATATGTTCAAACCAATGACGACAAGCTCCCTTCAAGAGTAGAAGCCTTATCAGCTTTCATATGGAGTCGCTACGTGGCAGCCACACAAGACCCACACGGCCCACCGAAAACCTATGCTGTGGTTCACGCCGTCAACCTCCGCCCAAGGATGGAACAGCCGTTGCCGCCGGATTCATTCGGAAACTATTACCGTATCACGATGACGTTTATTCCAACGTTAGAGAAAGAAGAGGAATGTAACTATGGGCTTGTGTTTATAAAACAGGTAAGGGAACAAATGAAGAAAATCGACAAGGACTATGTGAGAAGAATCCAAGAAGGAGCAGATGAACATTTGGATTTCCTTAAGGATAGTTCGTGCAGAGTTCTTGTGAAGAACGAATTGGTTTCATTTAGCTTCACAAGTTTGTGTAGGTTTCCTCTGTACGATGCTGATTTTGGTTGGGGAAAACCTACGTGGGTTGGTTCCCCTGCGTTGACCTTTAAGAATCTGGTCGTGTTTATTGACACCAAGAATGGGGGTGGCATTGAGGCCTACGTTAGTTTGACTGTGGAAGACATGGCCAAGTTTGAAGCTGACGAGGAATTGCTCGCATGTGTTAATAATACATCAGATTGTGACGAAAGAAATGCACAGATATAGCATGTCTGAGATATCCTGTACGTATCAATGATAAGTTGCTCCAGTGACAGTACTATTTAGCTAGCATTGACACGTGTGTTTAAAATGATTGTAATAATTAAATATTATAATATAGTAGTAGTAGGATAAGTTCAACTCTTGTGAAGTAGTATATATCCATAAAAAGACAAGTCCCCTTGTAAAAATGAACTTTTTTATGTATGCATAACATATCCATGTTTGGCATTGTATACTGCGCGTTTGGAAGGGGTGTGTGTATGTGTATCTATAAAGTATGGTTCATATGTTAGTCATGTATGCTAATATTTTGCGAAAGCTACCATTTTGATGTTGATACATTTTTTCTTAATTAATTTAATAAAATATTCAAATTTATATCTATATATCATCCTTGAAAAAATAATTAGAATATTTTCTTAAGTAATATTTTCTTGTCCGCAATATTTTGTTGCACGAGCCAACTCGGTTGATCATTTTGTTGACCCCACCATGGTTGTCCTGTTTTGACAGGGAGAGAGAGAGAGAGAGGCAACATGCCACTTAGCACCAATTGTAATGCCTATTGAGTAGGCTCGTGCGCTTGCCCTTTGTAATAAAAAAACAAATCGGTGCTGTTTGACAATCCGTTAAAAAGTTTTAAAAGTAAGTTCAACAGTGTTTTTTCGAAAAATGAGATAATCTTCTTCACATATTTGCCTTGGCTTGCGTGAAAGTACTTCTCCACCGTATTCCCAAACGAGCCCATTAATAGGTAACCGGAACAAGATACTGCACTTCTGTGACACCTCCTATTTTCCCCCTATACTCTTATTATAGATCACTTAAGAATCACTCTTGGGCTTTAGACACCAAGAATTTGTCCAAAATTGTAAACTAGAATTTTGAAAATCGGAAAAGACGCTGGTACTGTTCACAGTACCATTTTCCAGTTTTCTGGCCCAACTTTGAAAAATCATAACTAATTCTAGAAAAATCAAAACTGAGTGATTCCAATTTCTAAATTTTTCTTATTAAGTGAAATATAGGGAAAAAATACTCATGGTTTTCAATTCTTGCCCATTTGATACAGTTTATTCAAAAACCACAGACTGTCCGAAATGGCTCCTTCCAGTTTTCCAGATTTTACCTCAATCTTTGGAAAATCATAACTCTCGAAATACACATCCAAATTTCGAAAACTTTATA
>JANTPZ010092520.1:0-11688 GCA_025593235.1 Vachellia pachyceras
GTTCTTTTCTGAGACCACACATTACATTAATTTCTCCCTGTTAGAATAGTCAGAAAGAAACTACTTTCGGTTTTCTGTCTCTTCTTTCGTTGTCCCTATTACCCCACTGCAATTGCAGACAAATTTTTGGGTGAACGGAAACTTTTTGTTTGTGTGTATCAATTATCTCCCTACCAAACACAGGCACTGGTAGGCCGTAATTGACTATTGCTTTATTTTCTCCGTCCATATATGGTTCCCACTGCAACACCCATTTTTTGTTACATCCTTGTACCATGTTTGATATTGGATTTTTATCTCTTATTTATCAACAATAGGATAAAAGTTAAGGGAAGTTTATTGTGAGGTCTCAAATAAGGAACTTATTTAATGAATGGTCCCAATTTTAAAAATATTTATCAAAAGGTTCCATTGACAATATGAGGTGTTGTCAATACAGCGCATGATGTTGTCAATGTGTAGAACCTCATGTTTTCAATGGGACCTTTTGATAAATATTTTTAAAATTGGGACCATTCATTAAATAAGTTCCTTATTTAGGACCTCCCAATAAATTTCCCAAAAGTTCAAGATATAAGATCGTGTCTCTCTTTGAGAATATGGTAGAAAAGTATTTTTTCGCAAGTCGAGGTAAATATGTGGAATAGATTATCTCGTTTTACGAAAAAAATACTGTTGAACATGCTTATAGGGAGTAAATAAATTTTTCTAAACAAACCATATTTTATTGAGAGGCATTCTCACGTTATGGATTGTAGAGCTATTAATAACATTTTTGTTGGATTCGAGACATAAATAGATAGGTGAGTCAAATATGCTTATTAAACAATTGTTTAATAAATAACAGTAAAATAGGTGAAAAATCTTTATTTAAAAATTTCATTGGAAGGGCATACTTGAGTTATGTTATTGATACTTCCTGTATATGAAATCCTGCGCAGTAACGGTATTTTCTCTGTGTAAAAACATATTTAAAACAATTAAATCCAAATGCTAAACATTAATGATGATTTGACTACTTAGAGTTAATTACATCAAATAACCAAAAAAAAAAAGTGAACATGTACGGTTTTTTCTTCAAAGGTGTTTATAGATAGCACCGGAGTCCATGTTGAAGGGTTAATTATTGTGGTGAGAGTTTAAATGTGATAGTTTTAAAATTTTTAAGATGAGTTTAAAAAGAAAAAGATGGGAATGAAGTGGGTGGGTTGACTGACTAAACCAAATAAGCATGACCTCAAATTAAATAAGTAGACTAGAGAGCCTCAAAAACAAAGTCAAGCAAAGTAGCTGGGCATAGTGCAGAGAGAGAGAAACCCCAAGAGAGTAGTAAAAGCAATTAAAACTAAAAGCAAGCATGAGTTCCAGAAAATCAGGGTTGGAATATGCTTGCTTATCTTCAATGCTATCCTAAGTCCTAGCCATGGCCTTACCTTTGGAATAACCTCAATTTACAGAGTCAATGGCAGGGGCGAAAGAGAATCCAGTTCCCAACTATGAAAGCTGCTTGATACATCGCCACAAATGGTTCCTTTTTCTTTCTGCTCATATTCCAACAACAGCTTCCCTTAATCCTGGGTAATAATCCAAACACTGTAACAATGATATTAATAAGAATAATGACAATGCTAAGTTCATATCGTTATTTGTCGTGATGAAGAATGAGGGGCTCAGGAAAAAGTGTCACTGACAATACTCGTTTGCAGTTTCATTCTTTTCTCATCACTGCCTCTCAAAAACAATGGTAAAAACTAGTAAGCTTGTGGCCTAGTAGCATATAAGCTCATCCACAAATGAGAGATCATTGGTTCAGTCCCATTTGCAATTTCAAGTCTTTAATGATTATTCCTCTAACATTTAAAAAAACAACAGGAAAAACACATTTTCTCATCATTTCTTATATATATATATATTCATACATAACAGAAGGGGAGAGGATCTATCATGCACTGCAAGCAGCAATTAAAGAGAGAATAGCATTCCTCCACTAGTTTGAAATGCTTGACGTCAACTCCCTCATAATGAAGATATTATTCAAAGAAACGATTCATAGAATATATTGAGTCAGCAGCATAGTGCAGATATGGATTTTGTTAATTTATGATGCCATTTTCTTCTCATTTGCACCCCCCAAAAAATTATGTACGGCTTTTTTAAAACGGCTAAAAAAGGGGAAAACTGGACGTTTAGAAGCATACAAAAGACTTAAGTAGAGAAAGGGGATTAGGATGGAAAAAACAGGGATGTGTGATGGGGTAGTGATACCAAGTTGGTATTTTTTTTTTTGGGGGGGGGGGACCATGAAAAGATTTATGTGTGGAACAATAAATGCAGAGTCCTCAGTTGACAGCCTGTGTTTGCTTATGGATCCTCCGCAATTATCTAGTTATGACTTCAGATACAGTATAAATGCAATGTGTATTCATTATGTTCTATCAATTTAACTTTAAAAATGATTAAATTGCATTCTTTTGTAAATGTAATGGAACATCCAACATTAGTTGCCCCATGCCAACAAAGTGTGTGTTTGGGAATCCGTTAAGAGAAAAGAGTTTACGAATTCCGAGATGATTTTACAGATTTATAGATGCTTTTACGAATATTGAGATTTTTTTTGTGAATTTCGAGATACTTTTTATGGATTTTGATATACCTTTCATCTTGACTTGCGTATACCATTGGGAAATTTTTTTTCCAAATATGCACTAAGTTGTTTGATGAACCTTCTTAACTTGTAACTACGATCTTTAGTCCAACACAAATGACTTGTAGACATAAGTCCAGAATCATCTCTCCATGTACATCTCTGGTCTTACAAACTAGATCTTTTATTTAGGATCGATAATAATATTATCGATAGATATATATATATTTATATGACTAAATTTATAAATTTAAATAAATCAAATACATTATGGTGAAAGAATGAATCCCACATTGACAGTGAGACGATACACGTATGGTATCATATGACAGCATCAAATAATTTAAGAATTAAAACTTTCTAAAGGGTCAAAGGCATCTTATATTTGAAATCCATGAAATGTAAATAACAAAATAATGGCTATTCCTTATATCATGCTCCATTTTAAAATATTAAAAGACAACAATGCATCATTTTATAATTAAGAGTTGAAATACTCGTGAGTTAATAAGTTAAATAGTTTTTTTTAATAACACGCACATATCCTTACCTATCCACTCTAAAATTTGATCTTACAACCTCTCCATTGAGAGGTGCAAGTGATGCCATCAAGCCATTAAGGCTTTATCCTTCATGGGGAAAAGTTAAAGATATTTTAGTGTGTGTTTGGGAACTCTATTGGGAAAAAAGAGTTTAAAATCTCTGAATGATTTTACGGATTTCAATATGATTTTTATGAATTTCGAAATGATTTTTACATATTTTAAAATGATTTTATCTCAACTTAAGTGCACTGTCGGGAAACGAAGTTCCCAAACAAGCATATAGTTGAAAGGTAAATATATCCTTTACCTTTTAAAAATGTACAAAAAAAAAAACTTTGAAAACACGAATATATTGATTTTTCTCTTAGGTCAGAAGAATCTTGACGAGAAACATAAATTTGAGGTAAACATGGACTCTTGTTTTAAACAAAAAATAAAAAATAAAAAGCAACAAAAACAAAAAGGGTGGGAAGGCATAAATGTGTCAATTAAATTGCTGCTAACTTCGTCAAATCTCCCTTCTCTCGTCTTTCGGAGAAAAACCATGACCAGCTCGTCCGCTGCTTCTCGCAAGGTTTGCCCTAACTTTTCTCATCTCGATCCTGGCTTCTGGATCGTTTTTACTTTTTCTAAACAATTTCTTTTTTGTCTTCACGCTTCATATTTGGATCCGGATGTTCAGGCTCTTAGTAAGATTGCCTGCAATAGGCTTCAGAAGGAACTTGTGGAGTGGCAGGTCAATCCCCCCACCGGTTTCAAGCACAAAGTCACCGATAATCTCCAAAGGTACCTATTTCCTCGTATTTACTTTTCCCCTGATTCGTTTCTGGTTTTCTTTCCCATCAGTCTTTGGGCCCTGCAAAATTGATGGAGGAATTTTGGATTTCTGGTGTTTTGCTTATGATGCCGGGCGGGGGACTGGATCGTTTGCCTTTAAAGTTTTTACTTGCCCCTTTCGATTTGGCTTATTGATCCTTTTGTCACACACCTCATAATTCCATTACCTTATCTTTGCGATTTTTACTCCAAAGGTGGGTTATTGAAGTGACCGGAGCTCCGGGTACACTTTACGCCAATGAAACCTACCAACTTCAGGTCGACTTTCCTGAGCACTACCCCATGGAAGCCCCTCAGGTACCCCATCAGCCTTGGAAGTTTTTTAACTGTAAAATATATGAATTTTACCTCTTTAGCTTGAAATTCTGCTGTCCGGTGATGCTACTCTTTTCTGACCTGAATCATGGACTTTTTAACAGGTCATATTTTTGCCCCCTGCTCCACTGCATCCCCATATCTATAGCAATGGGCACATTTGTTTAGGTATGCATGTGGTTCGTATTTTTTTTAAAAAATAAATTTATTTGTTTATGGTGTCTAATTTTGTAGTACGTTCTTTGCTAATGTTATTACATTTAATTTTCTGTCATTGCACGGACTTTGTTTGGAGGAGGGTTTTAATGTGCTTGTTTGGGAACTCCATTCCCAAAACAATACACACAAGCCTAGATAAAATCATCTCAAAATCCGTAAAAACAATCTCGAAATCCATAAAAACCATCTTGAAATCTTCAAAACCATCTAGAAATCCGTAAACTATTTCCTCCCAACTGAACTCTTTCCTCCCAACGGAGTTCCCAAGCACACACATCTGTTGGACTTGCACTGTACCATTCTTTCAGATGCTTCCAAATTGACTTCCAAGTTATAGCATGCAAAACTCTAATATTTGCTAAGAGTAATTGAAGAGGCTGGGATCATATGGGTAGTTTAGGCACCAGAGATTCTTGGGATAAGGAGTTTACTCAGGCAATTGAAAGTATATCTAAAGAGTTAGCAAACTTAAGAGGATAGAAAAGACAACAAGAGAGGATAATATCTTGCAAATGTTTAAAATCCTAGTGAGACCTTATTATGAGTTCAAAATTATAAAATACTGGGATGAGCTACTGGAAGGGGGGAATGTATGCCCGGGAAGTAGCAAGAATAAGTTTGTGTCTGTACTCTGGCTTTTAGGTCTTTAATGTTTTCAGACTTCATTTGTGTTTGGATGCCTGCACATCTTGTCCTTTGTTTTTGAAATTGTGTGTCAATATTTGTATTACATTTTTTTTCCAAAATACTTCCCTATTTGAAGGGTTTAGCTCTGGGCCTGGATTTGCATTCCTTGTTTTATCTCTTCTCACTTTTCAAAAGTGAATTCTCAATTCTTCTTGCAAAATCTGAGGGAGTTCCCGTTACATTGTCACATGCATTATACAAATAGAAGTTTGATTGAATGGCTGTTCTACCTTGTTACTGTGAGCTGACTTTTGATATCTTCCTCTATGGAACTCTGCAGATATACTGTATGACTCATGGTCCCCGGCCATGACAGTTAGTTCTATCTGCATCAGCATTCTTTCAATGCTTTCAAGCTCAACTGCAAAGGTATGAGTCGGCTTGCTTCATCTCAAAGTTAAATCTTATTTATGCCTAAATAAAAATTAGACATACCCTACCTACTACATTCTTTGACTGGTTTTAAGCAGGTTTTGACTTTTTACTAATTTAATTTGAGCCTCCTGGTTGGTTATTAGTTTTATTATCATTTTGGTGGCAGATCATTGGTAATTGGTTACATTATTGCTTGTTTTAGCTGGGTTAGTGTTGCCTCATCCTATGGTTTCATATTAACTCTACTGATTTTGTCTTGTAGCAACGTCCTGAAGATAACGACCGCTATGTAAAGAACTGCAGAAATGGTAGATCTCCTAAGGAGACAAGGTGGTGGTTCCATGATGATAAAGTATAATTTCTAGGTATCTTTATCAAGTTAACAAAATTAGAGTAGAGGATTATCCTTTTGAAAGAAAAATCCTCATGGGAGAAAGGCATTTTGAGAACGCAGTATGCCTTGAAATGCATAATAACTTTGATGTAAATTGTCATTTACCCAGATTACCTGGTATTGTAAAGGAAGAGGAAACAATACGACTCAAGCAACTTTAAGGTGTAAACAAACTCGAAATGTTGTGATTGTGGGGTAAAGGTACCTGGATAATATAGTCGGTCTATATACCCTTTTATTTAAGAAATAATCTGGCCTGATGCATTACTCGCGTTTTTATAGATTTGTAAATTTACTATTAATCCCTAATTTTAGGGATAGTGTGTAGAAATATTATGTCACTATCTTACAGCAAATATTATATCACTATATTATGCAAGCCATACCCTAACGATTTCTGTTAGAAGGAAAGATGTAATTTGTATTTCCTTGTTTTGTGCTCTCCTTGAGAAGAATAGCTTTCTAATTATCTTGCCGCCCCGAGAAAAGATCGATGGGTGAATCTGAAAACTAGCCTTTTTAAGAAGAGTCATTAGTGGGGAGATTGGATAAATGGTTGTTAAAGTTATAACTTCTGAAAAATGAATTTTGGGTAGAAGTTAGATGAAGGGATGGGATTTATATATGGATAGAAGGTAATAGAAGTGATTTTTGTGGAAAAAAAATTTGTTTAAATAAATATTTGAGAAGGAAGTTTTGATGAAAAATGATTTAAAATGATACGAATATAATTAAATAATATATATTCATGTATGTGTGTTTTGTTTTATATATATGATAACAAATATATTGAAGTATACATTTTATTTTTTAAATTTATATCAAATTTCAGTTTGATCCATTTAAAGTAAAAAGAAAATTTTTTAAGCATAACAAATTTATTGAACAAAAAATGGTGAACCATGAAATGTAAATAGTGATTGAATATAAAAATGCTGAAAAAACATGTTTAAATTTTAATTATTAAATATAATTATTTTTATATTTTAAAATTTAACCATGTTTTGTGATTATTAAATTGTAAAATCATTGTTTAAATTTGATGAGTCATCGTTCTCTGATAAATGAAACTGTATTTAGAGAAAATATTAAAAATGTACTCTTTTATCTTAAGGGATCAAATTAAAATTTGATTTAAACTTAAAAGATTAAATATATACTTTAATATAAAAAAAAATATTGCATGTTGGAATACATTTTGGGTACAAGAAGTTAGAAGCTCATTCCGGTTTTACACTACTTTTTGGATAGAATGCATTTTATCCAAACACATAATCAAATGGAACATTTTGAACATAATGCATTTCACCCTATTAGAAACTAATTTCCCAATCCAAAATGCTTTGTCAAACACAATTTGGGATTACATTAATAGAATATTTACGTAAATTAAAATAAAATTTTAATACAAACAACAACATTATCTTATGAGCAGGAGCAATTTCAGAATAATACGAAACAAGAAATTTAATCAATATGTGGCAGATGTTTGCTACCATTCACCAACAATTTGAGTCGTTCTCAATTCTCGACTAAGAACTACGCTACAAACCCATTGAAATAAACAAGGCCAATGGACATGTCTCAGCTTCTCAAACTGATTTTTACAAAACTCAATTCAAACATAAATCATATTATGCAATCTTCCTTTTACTCTATCTTAAACTTCGCAAAAACCATATTGACAAAAACCAATTCCAAACACATGAATGTTTGGAAGTTCCACACTCACGTGGGCCAGATAATAATAACTAGTAATACGCCCGATGGGTCCACTTGGAATAATATATATTGGAAAAGCGCATGCAACTAGGACTCCGATCTAAGTGTATCTTTTCAATCCCAGCATATGTAGTACTAGTCCAAAGTAGTTCAGTTTGTATGCCAATCTTAAGAACTGCAACTTGAACTTACTCCAGGGAGGGTACCTCGGCTCTATCTCTAGGCATAGATGTCTATGCATTACAGCCTTTTCATGGCTGAACGTCTCAAACGAGTACTTCCCATGGTACCTTCCAATCCCACTTTGCCCAACCCCTCCAAATGGCAGCGCATCGCATACAAACTGGTAACACAATCACACAACATTATTCATAGAACTAATACTCTTCCCTCCAACAAAATTAAACTTCAACTATAAAAGGAGGATGCCAACATCAGTACCTGGATCAGCGCATCGTTAAATGTGACACTTCCTGATGATGTTCCCGATAGAATCATTCTCTTGAAAGTTTCATCCTTGGTGAAGGCATAAATGGACAGAGGTTTTGGCCTTGAATTAATGAATTCTATGCTTTCTTGAATCTTATTCACCTGTAGAAACAGCAAGTCAGTATAACGTTTGCGACAACTTAGAAGGGTAAAGCGGATTGCTATTGTTGATTCTCACAGTGATTACTGGAAGCAATGGACCGAAGATCTCTTCCGTCATTATCTGAGCATTTAGTGGAGGATCTAATAAGATAGTGGGCTCAACGAACCTGAAAATGTTTTCACACATGGATGAAAAACCATTGTTTTTTTTTTGTTGGGGGAAGGAGATGGACGGATAGGGTTAAAGAAAATACAGATTCTCTTCATCAACTGAACCGCCATGAACAATGGAAGCCCGAACCTGAGGTTCTTCAAGAAGGTTGCATAACCTCTTAAATTGGTGTTTGTTTGCAATTCTGGCAGTGACCTTTGACTCTATTGGATCTTCACCGTAGAATTTCCTGATTGTCCTCTTCAATGAATCTATCTGAAAGGACAGAAGCAACTTTACAAAAAAAAAAATTTACATCTTCAAAACTAGCAGCACTTACTGGTGCTGTCAGGATTACCAGAACAGATGCCAACTTCTCTTCAACCAGCACATAGTCTATTGCTATACATGCTTGTCCACTGCATACCCCCCACTTCGCTCCAACAATTCTCTTCGTTGCCATCTTCAAAGCCCTCAAATTTGGAGAGGCAAAGTTTTCATTAAGATTATGAACTTCAACAGAGATAAATTCCAGAATTAATGCGAACCCTACCAGAAAATCTGAAGGGTTGGGGAGGGAGTCAAGTATGGCAGGGCATTTTCCACCTAGCTCCAAAGTGACAGGAGTTAAATTCTTTGCAGCAGCAGACATGACAATGCTTGCCACCCGTGGACTCCCTGGGCAAAAAAAATCAAACTTAATCAAAGTTGATACAGTACAATCAGATGCGGCAAAACATGAACTGATTCTCCAAATTTAATGAAATGAAGTTGCCAATCATAGAAAATAATACCAGTGAAGAATATTTTATCCCATTTCTGCTGAAGAAGTAGTTCACAGACATCTGATCCGCCTTCGATAACCTTAATGGCCTTAGAGTCCAGGTATTGAGGAAGAGTACTGGCCAGGAAGGAAGTGCATTGTGGAGCTTGCTCTGAAGTTTTTATGAGCACCGCATTTCCTGCAGATATTGCTCCAATCAATGGATCCAGCGAAAGAGCTGCATGCAAATGCAAATGGACCGGCTTTAGAGATCACAAATTCACAATGCAGAGGACAGATAACTTTTATCTCTAAAGAATGCATTGAAAGTTGATCAGTGAATAAATTCAATGCCTAGTCTGTAAATATGAACAAGAGAATCTGTAGACTCACAAATAGGGAAGTTCCAAGTGGAAAATATGAGAACCACACCAAGTGGTTCTGATAGCACTTCTCCACTTCCAGGAAAGAAAAGAAGAGGAATGTGATTCTGCCACAATAGCCCCAACACAAAAAAGCCTTGTTAGTTATATATGACTGAGACAAAGCTAAACCATGAACGTCGGCAAAGGCAGTTGTACTGTGACTAAGAAAAAACGCAATATTCACCATCTTGATTCAACAGAGTAAAAAATGAAACTGTAGTTATTTGTCATGAAATATTCGTAGTTAGATTCAATCTACCAAGAATGGATAAATTTAGTCAGTCAAAAACAAACAAGCAAGTATACGGTTTGTGTTTCTATTTTAGTATTGGAAGTGAAATAGTAGGGGTTCAATATTTAACAATCAATCAACGGATGCGAATAGCCTTTTTATGCTTCTAGGATTTGAGTGACACCAACAGCTAATAAATACTTCATCACGTCTTTCCGTTTCTCATCCACTGAAATAATAGGATGATAGCTTCCAATTAAGCTAAACTGAGACAGGAATCAGTTATACAGATTGAGGAAAGGTGAGATTATTTTCATCAGGAAATGAATGAAACAAATGAACCTTCTTAGGAGCCATCCATTTGTCAAGGGAGCACAAAGCAGTGTCGGCTGATTTTACCACAACTCCAACCTACACACCAATAGAGCAAATTGTAATATCTTAAATTTCTTACAACTTGCAGGGACTTAATTAGGAGCCAAAAGGGAAACCTCATCGCGGTAAGATTCAAAGGGTGCTTGCCAAGATCTTGATGGAGAGCTTCAAAGATGGCATCTTCTTTGTCACGAAGAAGCTGAAGAAGTGCAGTGATCTGTGTTTTCCTCCATTTCGCACTTCTGGTACGTCCACTCTTGAAGCACTCCCTTAACTCTCTCAAGCTCTCTTCTACTTCAACCTCAATCTCCATTCTCTGCTCTTTCCCTAATTACTTCCTGAGATAGATTTGAAGGTCCCTTCATGATTGCATCATCACTTATATCATACTCTTGATTTTTCTGAGACTGGTTGGGAGGCTGCTTCATTTAATGCTGCCACCGCCATGTGGTTGGCATGACCATGATAATAAATTATCCAAATGAGGCACCAGCTTTAAAACATTGAGAAGGGATTTAACCCATGCTTTTATTTAGCCTTGCCCTATTAAGAAGGGTTGGTTATGTGGATCATACGATGTCATTGTAGTTTATCGTAGATAAGATAATTATAGTCACACCATGCTTTTATATATAACCCTTCAAATTTTGACGAATTAAAGCATGTACTATTCATCTATGAAAAAAATTAAAAAGTACATTTATTAGAAGTAAGAGGACGCTATACCATAGGACAACTGCTATGTATGCAAGAAAGAATTACTGTGATTTTATAAATTCTTAAAAGCTTTGTCTCACCGGAGACGCAACTGACTGGACCACCAAGATTAGGCCTCCGTGATATGGACCAGCTCCACTGCACTGCAACCATGTTTCAGGGTAATTTGTAAGTTATTAAGCAGATTTTTCCAACTTAAAACAGTTCAGTATAGGTTATTATGCACAGGTTGTTTCAAGGGATTTAATATGTATAAATTAAACTTTCATATTTATGAGTTGAGTTGTACGATTTACAAATTAAGCCTGTAAATATTAAAATTTTTGGGACATATTAATGCTAAATAAAATTTAGGGATCTATTTGCATTTAATCCTTTTACATAGGGTCTGTGCATGATTTTTCCAAAGAAAATCTATGCACTCGGCACCGCAAGCTTAATGTGAACATGGAGAAGCGTAGCTGATTCAAGCGGTCTCTAGTCGTCTCAAGACCCAATCAAAAATTACCTAAAACTAATGCAATATAGTGCACTAACCCTAGGATCGTTCTCTTATCAAGGAGCCTTTGTTTCAATTCCCTAAGTTAAACTAAGTGCTAAAAATATGATTAGAATGAGGGGTTTTTGTGAAATGATTTTTCTAAACCTAATGCAAATGCAATAAATTTAAACTAATGAATTCTTTTAGGTTTTTCG
>JANTPZ010092521.1:0-11777 GCA_025593235.1 Vachellia pachyceras
TTAAGGGATTTCTTGAGGATGTTCTTGTACAAGTAAAAGGTCTTGTGTTCCCTGCTAATTTCCATGTGTTAGACATGACTAATGAACTTAAAGCTGACAACACTTTGATATTAGGAAGACATTTCCTTAAAACAGCCCAGACTATAATTAATGTGAAAGATGGAGTGATTAATATGGACTTTGGGAATCAAGAGATTACCTTCAACATCTCTGATGCTATGACTCATGGTTATGCAAATTACTCCTACTTTAGGTGTTAATTTGATTGATTGTGTTGATGATGTTGACGATTTACATGAATCTGAGATGCATAAACATAATTGGCATGATGAGATTGTTAAACATGATAATGCATTTACTTGTTTATCTACCCCTCATTCTTCTTCTTTTTGCTCATGTTATGATGACGTGGTGTGCGTTAATTGTTTGGAAGTTAATTGCCTCCTTTCCATCTCTCATGATTTTGATGCATCATTTTGCCTTAAATGTGACACTACTTCGAATATTATACCTGATGATGGCCTTGAGAAAGGTAAGTTTGTTGATTTCACAGGTGTTGATGATAAAGGAGCTGTTATACAAGTTATGCCCATTATTTCTGCTAAGAGTAGTACTGAGTTGGGAAGTAGATGACATACAAAGGATGCTAAACTTATATCTCCTTCCCCAAGCCACATAGACATGCCACTTGCATTAAAAGCACTTGATACGAAAGAACTGGTTCCTTCTATTGTGTAACCTCTTGATTTAGAATTGAAACCCCTTCCCCCTAATTTGAAATTTTCTCGCTGCTGATTCTAAATTACCTATCATTATTTTCAATTCTTTGAGCATCTCAGAAGAAAGATTGATTTCTATGTTAAAGCATCATAAAGGGGCTATAGGATGGTCTTTAGGGGATATACCAAGGATTAATCCCTCAGTTTGCACACACAGAATCCTTTTGAATGAAGAGTCCAAACCAGTTAGATAACCACAAAGGAGATTGAATCCTCTTATTCTAGATGTGGTTAAAAAGGAAGTCTTTAAATTGTTGAGTGCTGGGATCATCTATCCCATATCTGATAGTGAGTGGGTAAGTCTAATACAAGTATTACCAAAGAAAAGCGGTATTACGGTAGTGAGAAATGAAAATGATGAATTGATTCCAACTAGGGTACAAGATGCATGGAGAATGTGTATAGATTATAGAAAATTGAACAATGCCACAAGAAAGGACCATTTTCCATTACCTTTTATTGATCAAATGTTAGAGAGAATTTCAGGGAAGTCTCATTATTGTTTTCTAGATGTTTTTCTGGTTACTTTCATGTACCTATTGCTCCTGAAGATCAGGACAAGACTACTTTTGCTTGCCCGTTTGGTACCTTTGCTTATCGAAGGATGCCATTTGGGTTGTGTAATGCTCCAGGCACCTTTCAAAGGTGCATGATGGCGATATTCAGTGATCTTCTAGAGCAAAACATGGAAGTTTTTATGGATGACTTCACTGTATATGGTGAAAGATTTGATGAGTGCTTGGATAGCTTAGAGCGAGCTCTTGAGAGGTGTATCGAAAAGAATTTGGTTTTAAACTTTGAAAAGTGCCATTTCATGGTTGAAAGATGGATAGTCCTAGGTCATCTTATCTCCAAAAAAGGGATAGAGGTTGAAAGAGCTAAAATTGAAGTTATTTCATCCCTTCCCAACCCCACTCATGTAAAAGACTTAAGATCTTTCTTAAGACATGCAAGTTTCTATCGGCGCCTTATTAAGGATTTTAGTAAAGTTGCGTTGCCTCTTTCTACCTTGTTGAAAAAGGATGTTGGATTTAAATTTGATGATGAGTGTAGGAATGCTTTTGACACTTTGAAATTTATGCTTGTTTCACCTCCTATTCTTACTGCACCTAACTGGAATTTACATTTTGAACTATCTTATGATGCTTCTAAGATTGCAGTAGGTGCCATGCTTGGACAGAGGCAAGAGAAACAATATAGAGTCATAGCATATGCCTCCAAAACACTTGATCAAGCTCAAGCCAATTACACCACTACTGAGAAAGAACTGTTTGCTATTATTTTTGCTTTGGATAAGTTTAGACAATATCTAATAAACTCTCGAGCGGTTATCTTTACAGATCATGCAGCGGTTCGTTACTTATTTAAGAAGCCTCAATCTAAACCTAGATTGCTGAGATGAGCTTTATTGCTGCAATAATTTGATATTGAGATCAGAGATAGAGCCGAAGCAGAGAATCATGTAGATGATCACCTTAGTCGGTTACCTGAAGGCACACAGGGAGTTGACTCTTCTCATCTTATTATTGACTCATTTCTTGATTCTGCACTTTTTGCATTAGCTCTTCATGAGCCTTGGTATTCTAATTTTGTCAATTATCTTGTCACTAATGTTGTGCCTCCTTCTATGTCTAAGTTTCAGATTGATAAGCTGAAGAGGAAGGCAAGATACTATATCTGGGATGCTCCAATTCTTTGGAAGCAATGCAGTGACCAGATCATCAGACGATGTGTTCCAAACGATGAGATTCACTCTATCCTTACCTTTGCACATTCTTTATCTTGTGGAGGGCATTTTAGTACTGCTAGGAAGGTTTTAGAGTGTGGTTTTTATTGGCCTTCTCTGTTTAAGGATGCTTATTCTTTTTGCAAGTCTTGTGATAAGTGCCAAAGGTTTGGGAGTTTGGGTATGAAGCATGAAATGCCTTTAAGACCTATGCATTTTTGTGAAATCTTTGATGTATGGGACATAGACTTTATGGGTCCATTTCCTCCATCTTTTGAATTTTCATACATATTGCTTACAGTAGATTATGTAACTCGCTGGGTAGAGGCAGTGCCAACTAGGAAAGATTATGCTTCCACGGTTCCAAGTTTTTACGTTCTCATATCTTCTATAGGTATGGTATTCCAAGAGCGATCATCAGTGACCAGGGAACACACTTCTGCAACAGGACCATCAAATCTCTATTAGCTAGATATGGAGTAAATCAAAAGCTTGCCACCCTTTATCACCCCCAAACGAATGGTTTAGCTGATGTTACTAACGGGAAGTGAAGCGAATACTTGAGAAGATCGTGAAACCATCTTGTAAGGACTAGAGCGAAAGGCTTGAAGAAGCACCTTGACCTTACAGGACGGCCTATAAGACCCCTATAGGCATGTCTCCCTTTCAATTGCTTTATGGCAATGCATGTCATCTACCTATAGAGATCGAGCACAAATCTTATTGGGCAATTAAGGCATGTGATGTGGATCTTGAATCTTCAATTGTTAATCGGAAGATGCAACTCCAAGAGCTTGAAGAAATGAGGCTTGAATCTTATGATAATGTTAGAATATACAAGGACAAGCTTAAAATGAATCATGACAAACAGATTTTGAGGAAGCAATTTCATGAAGGTGATAAGGTTCTAAAGTTTAACGCCTGATTGAAGCTAATGCCCAAGAAATTTGTAACCAAGTGGGATGGTCCATTCAGAGTTACTAAAGTATACCCATTTGGCACGGTAGAGCTCATAGATGAGGAGACCGGTATAACTTCACAAGTCAACTCCCATCTGCTGAAGCACTACCACGAAGGACAAATACCTCCTTGATGACGCGGTTGTTCCCTTCCACCTTACTCCTTTACTTTCTGTTATATTATTGGTGATATCTATTTCCTGAGATAGTTAGGTGTAAGTGTGGGGGAGGGAATATTCCAGTAGTTGTAGTTGTTGCTGTTTATTTTTGTTTAATAGTTGTGTGATTTATTTGCTCTTGCCTTCACCATCTCTTTTGACCACTTGATTTATACTTGTCCATTCTTATTTCACATTATTTTATCCTATCTCTCATTTCTCTTCTCTTTGTGATAGTGATGTGTTGTGCTTCGATTTCAAATTGGACTTCACAACTTCCACTTCACATGAGAGTTTGGATTAAGATAATGTTGTGTTCGATTCATACATTGAGGACAATGTATTGATCAAGTGTGGGGGAGGGATTGTTGTTGAATTGAGTAAAAAAAATTGCTTAATTTGGTCCTATCTCCTAAGTATTCTGCTATAATTGCTCTCTTATTCACCTTATTGATTGATTTATGATTGCATTGTATGAATTGAGAGTGATTCTTGCTTGGGAATTGTGCTACTAGCTTTCGTGTTTTCCCAATTTCACTTGCCTCAGTGTTTTGCACTGCAATATGGGTCATTTGATCATTTCCCCGCTAATGAATTTACTTTTGTAATCCTACGGTATTTTATTTAGTATTATTTTATTTTAGTTTGTTTCAATATTATTATTATCAATTGCTAGGTTAAGTGAAAAAGGACGGCCTGGAGCATTTTCTCATGATTCCATCATCCAAATAAGCCGCCGCCACTAAGCTTCAATGGATAATTCCAAAAACCACAATTGATTCCATCCAACACACACACGCTGCCAAGATGATTATTGAAGGAAGCTGCCACCCATTCATCTTTGATCTATTCACTCCATTAACATATTGGGCCAAAGAATCCACAGCCCAAAACACTTGACCTAGAAGAGCGCACACATACCAGAACGGGCCACACACATGCATTAAAAACTCCAGGTGGTAGCACAACAAATATTCCCGAAATCCATCAATTCAAGGGTGCACAATTGAATTCACGCATAGGAAGCCATTCATTAACGCCACAATTCCTAAGTCTAGAGTTATTCCTTCAGGCGGCAACACAAAGCAAGATTGATTCACCCAAGCGGCGACCACCCATTCAAAATCTCAAGCATTCATCCTTCAATCACCCAAGCGGCACACACGCATCCATCCACACTCTTGGAGACCGCATGGAGACATTCAATTTTCCATCACTGCTACCATTACCGAGATAGACTCGCATGACCGTTCATCTTGATGCTCATGATGGCTGCAATGTTTGGATCCATGGAATTCTTGATGGAAATTCTTGGCTAGTTCTTTAATTCTCTGATTCAACAACAATGGCAGGAGCTTGAGTCTTCAATGGGGAGTTTTTAATTACTTTAATTTCTTGTCCAATAATTGTTTAATAATTCCTAGGTTTTAGGATAGTTTCTCTAATTATTGAAACAATTTTTATTGTTTGATATGATTTATTTCGGAGATTATTGTGACTGAATTATTATTTAGCAATTGATATTGTGCTGATTTAACTTTGATTTCAATTATAATATTCTGGTATGACATTTATATTGATTTTAGGGTTAACATTTTGTGATTTTCTAAGGTGGCTTAGAATTTTGGATCAAATAATCTTTTGCTAATTTTAATTCTATTATCTGAATTTAAGAGTTACAATTAAGCAGTGGTTTTATTATCATTAATTCTTCTTTACTATTTTTGTGGCAGTTAGTAAATTGGAAGTTTGGAAAATATTTTGTGGCAATTCGAGGTGGCTCGGTTGTTGGATTAAAGCTTAATTATAATTCTTTAATTTATTATTTTAACTCCCATATCTATTGAAGTGATGATTGCCCACGTTGTTGAGTTGGAGGATTGATTATTATCATCGTTTATTTGTGTGTCTCATTTTGATTTATTTTACCAAAATTCATTTCAATAATTTTTATAAAAAAATAAAAAAGAAGTATTTTAATTTCAATTTAGGTTACTCGCATTCATTTATTAGGAATTAATTTCATTTTCGGCTCCTCAAAGTGAATACGACCCGGATTAGTGTTATATTACATTAATTCAGTTAAGTTACTTTTTATGCGGATATAAAGTGACTAACGGTCCGCTCGTCAGGCCCTCTCCCCGGATGAATTAATGAGCGTTTTGTGGTGTGAAAGCAATTGAAATGGTGGTGGCCCAAGTGAAGGAGTTTGCTTCAGGAGGCCCAATGCGTGAATGAAGAGATGAATGAAGGTCGTGTGGGCTTTTTGGTGTGAATGAATGCTCTCCAGGTGGCCCAATAATGGATGATTGAACAGTGGCGCAATGAACGAATGAAGAGTAGCATGCGCATGAATGGTTCCAGGAATTGAATGATTGAATGGATCAATCAATTGGGTATTGGGTGGCAGCGTGAGTTCCCCCAGGATTCCAATTTTTTTAAAGGTGCCTTTAATAACAATTGGTATTGAGCAGTATCTAAGGTCCTAAAAACAAATTATTTAACAAAATAATGAAAAGTATGACCATTGATCCGTAATTAGTTTTAATTCCATGTAATTTCAATTAATAATAATTAATACAATTAACCTTAATAAAAGCTCAATAATAGTACCAAAATCCTCTAAAATGCTACAATTAAATAGATAAAATATGATTAATTCAGAAATCTTTTACTTTTTGAGGTTTTTTGTGAATTACTTTCTTCTTTTTATCATTTTCCTTTTCATCTGGGTGAATTACTAATGTGTATATGCTTATTAGAAGATTTGTTTTGTTTCTTCTTTCCCTACTCTCTTAAAGAAGTAATTTGATTCCCTTTACATTTATTTTCTATTTTTCTTCTAATGATTTTCTTGTGGTTTTCAATTTTTGTTATTTTATTTGTGTTCAAAATTATTTTGTTTATTTATAAAATTATTTTTTAGCCTGCTAATAAATATAATCTTAAGGGATTAGATATGAATAACACACGACCATGTTTGACATAAACAAGAAAAGTTTGGTTAGAGCCAATCTAATGTTAGCTAGTAAGAGCAGGAGCTCAAATCTTACCTCTTTCATGGGATTGGTAAAGGAAGGCTCTAATTGGGAAGAGAAGAACCTGCTACTACTTTTTTTAGTGGCATTTTCAGGCTCTACAAAAATCTCCTATTTATAGATCTTGCGACGATAGAGGGAGGTTTCAAAACAATCAAACCAATTTCATATTATGATAAATATCAATTATTAATTATGAAAAACAAAATAAATGTGTGTACATTGTTGTGAGCTAAACCTCTATGTACAGGATGTAATCATTAATGACTAAGTTAAGGGATACAATGTATCAATATTAAATAAATAATTACTTTACCTAGAAATCATGTATCTGAAATGAAAGTATTCATGAAATTTAGCCTTGAAATAAGGTGCTCAATTTAGTGACTTGGGTTCATGAATGTGAGGAGAAATGAATAGTCAAGTTGCTTTCATGAAAGCCATTATTAGGTTCTTAAACACAAATAGCCAGGAGGTTATTTATAAAGGGAAAAAATTATAATTTGATCCTATTTATGAGCTTAATTATTTTCTTTAATGGGGTTGGTACTCAGCTTTATTTTCATAATCTTCTGAACAATTTTTACATTTTTTTTCATTTTCACCCAAATTAATTACATGTATCTATCATCTCTTTTTTTCATTGATTCTCTCTGATTTATTTTTCTACTCATTCTCTCTCATTCACGTTCTCCACAAATGAGGGTATATTAGGATTAGTATATAAAATTATAAAGCTCTATATAGATTAAGATAGGAATGGAAAAATGGCAGGCCCAACCCGCCTAACCCTAACAAGTTTGGGCTGGCGAAATGCCTGCCAGCCAGGGGGCGGTCTAATTTCAACCCGTGGGTCAGGCGAGTTGAGCCCGCGGGTTGGCGGGCCAGCCTATCAACCTGCCGTTTTAATTTTTTTTAAAAAAACTACATATTTTATATTTTTTTTATCCCAATATTTTTTATAAAGGAAAAAGTAATATTAAACTCTATTTTTAGAAAATTATTGAAAATTTATCGATGAGATTGAAAATAGAATCATATAAATATGATATCTCATAGCAAAAAGCTGAATAAAAAATGAAATTTATTTTATTTTTTAAAAATAAATAAAACTGACGGGTGGCGGATCACGGTTGTAGTTTTGCAACCTGCGAGTTGACCCATCTCTAGATTAAGATATTCCCAAAGTGCATCAAAGGCCCAGCTATGAAAGCGATTCTGTGATGGCTGGCAGCGGCAAATAGTAGGCTTCTAGGAGTATTCATGGACATGCATGACAACCAAGTATTCGTTGGAATTTAAAAAAACAATATTATTAACTTTTGGGTTTTGTTATCATAAAGATGATTAGAATAATAGAATGAATTGGAAATAAATATGGTCTTCTTTTCTTGGCAATGGATAAATATAACCTTTTAAAGAAGATACTCCCTTGGGTACATATAAAATAGGTCTTCCATAAGGATAACTTGGTACATAATATAAGAGGTTGACAAGACAATTAAGGCTTATTTTTCACTTCTACCGTTTTGAATGCAAGGAGGAGTGAGAGAGGAGAGATGATAGTATAAAATAAATAAAAAAAGGGGTAAAATGGGAAGATTTTATCATTTTAGACACACTAAATAATTTAATTTCTATTTCTTAATTTACGTGAATTAGTCATAAGCATCTTAAAATATGAATAAGAGAGTATAAAAATACAAGGTGCATCTAGCATAAGGAAAAATTTTTTTCAAATGCATCTAGTATTGTAAAGTATTTTGTAGTGCATCTATTACATAAAAAAAAATTTAGTGCATCCAACACTTTAAAATTTTTTATGCTTTGATGATGGATGCATAGAAAAAATATTTTAAAGTTTTAAACGCAGCTATAAGTACTTCAGGTTCTAGGCAAAAACTACAAATACTTCACAGTGTTATATGTATCTAAAAAACACACTTTAAAGTACTAGATATACATGAAAAAATACTTTAAAATATTGGATACACCTTAGCCAACAAAAATATATATATCCGTGCTGTTTATGAGTGATAAATAATTCGATCTTCATGTAATTGCCTAAACTCTACAAGTACAAGTACACTGCATCACTTAAATATGCAATTTAATTGTTTTAATGCATTAATTAATTCTAGCAGTTGAGGGAATGCTCACTTATTAGTCACTTCACCCACACAGTATTTCAAGTGGTTTTCCATTTGATTCTTTTTTCAATATACCACTTGTTATTGTATCTTTTAAGACAAAATCATATTTTATATTTTTTCTGATCTTTTTTCTCACTTGGGGTGGCTCTCTCTCTCTGTGAGAAGGTTATCCAAAAAAAAAGTATGAATGAAATTAAAAACAAAAAACAAAAGAAAGAGAGGTGGGTGATATAATTATACCATTTTCTTTCTTATACATATAAGAAAGAAAATGGTATAAGAAAGGAATCTAACTTTAATCTTTGATTGTATATGCATACGCATTGAATCTGCGAGAGCATTTTCCGTTTCCTAACATTATTACTTAAAGAATTTGTTTTTATTTGGTTTCTTTTCATGAATTTTGAATTCTTTTAAATTTTTAGATTTTTTGTGAATTACTTTCTTCTTTTATACCATTTCCTTTTTCATACCGTCAAATTACTTAAGTGTATACATTTATTAGATTCCTTTTTAATTTCAAGTTTTCAAGGAATTTAATTTTTTATTTAATGGCACTTTTAGGACTACATGCAATCTTTTATATATATATATATATTACCTTCGAATTCTCTAATTAAAGTCTTAATTTTAAGGCCTAAAAGCTCATGAATAAGTTGGAATTAAATAGGCTATACCAAACCCAAATAGGCAAGAGTCACGAAAATGAACGAAACATAGAATGATTCATTCACTACTAGAAAAATGTTATTTAGCGACGGAAAAATTCATTACTAAATAGCTAATTTTCTTTAAAAAAATTTTATTTAGCGACGGAAAATATTAGTGACTCTCATTTTAGTGACGGAAAATAGCCATTTCGCATTTTTCTAGTAGTGATTGAGACTACTAAAAATTCATTCTTCCTGAATAAATTTTAAATGTGTAATTAAATGTTTTTGAAGGCACAATACAATAGTAGACTTGCCAAGATAACAGTGTATATATCTACTAACTCGAGTTTGGGTAAAAAAGTAGTTTCTAAAAACTAAGGGTATATAAGAGCAATTTTGGAAATCAGACCTAAAGTTTCAGGAAGATTTCGGAAAATATAGAAACATGAAGAGTAATTTTTCAAACTATATTTAAAGCATAATTAAGGTATAAATATAAATCACCTCAAAAGTGGATCTTTTATAATTATTGAATTTTCGCTAAATAAGGGATAATTAGTCCTTGTAACATTCATGTTTTCTAAATATGGCTAAATATATAATCAAACGTTAGTTAAGGGTCAGATAAAATAGTAGAAATCCTGAAGTAATATTGTGTGCCTGTCACCTTGAGTTGCGGCAATTTTTAGAACTTTCGAGTACTAAGGGTAATTTTGGAAATTACGAAAAATCCCAGAAATTTACAAGGGTAGGGAATAATTATACAAGCAACTTTTGAGCTATAAGATAGAAATGTGGGAAATTACATCAAAAATTAATTTCTAAATAATTATTGAATGTTGGATGAATAAAGGATTTTTAGACATATATAATTATGAAAAATAACAAGGCCTCAAATAACCGGGAAAATATGGAAAAATCATTTTGGAATTTATTTGAATTTATAAAAATTGTTTCATACCCATGCATGAAATAGAGAACTTCTTTAAGGGCTTGTTTGCATTCTCTTTGTTTGATTTTAAAACCAACATTTTACCACAAAACCTAGGTTTTGTTCAAGCATAAAAAATTTCCAGAAAAGTATTTTGGTTACAAAACCTCGGTTTGAAACCTAGGTTTTCTCTTTTCTACTTTTTCCTCCTTTTCCTACTTTTTTCTCTTTCATCTTTCCTACTTTTTTCCCTCTTTCTCTTTTCTCTCTTTTACTTTTTCCTTCTTTCTCTTTCCTCTCTCCTACTTTTTCTTTCTTCTCTTTCATATTTCTTATTTTTCATTCTTTCTCTTTCCTCTTTTCTACCAACTTTTTTTCCTCGGAATCCGTAAAAGCTAATAATTTCCCAAACATAGATCACTTTTTAAAACCTAGGTTTTGCCTTGGAATCTGTAAAAGCTATTTTTTAAAATATATTATCCAAAACCTAGGTTTTACCTTGAAATATGTAAAAGCTATTTTCAAACCCTAAAAAAAGATTTAAAGTGTTTTTATCTAAGAATAAAGCATTTTCTTGAAAACTATTGAAAAAAATACCAAAAGATCAAATTTTTTTTTTGGTATATAAATTTTAGGAAAGGGGTTAGGCTCACCCATGATCCAAGGGCATGACACCTAACTCATGATCCACTGGGGCCTGTCCCTGTAGGCACTGGAGTATGTCAAGCAAACCCTTTAGTTCTGGCCACACAGGTAGGTCAACCCAGCTTCACTAAGAAAAAATTAAATTTGAGTTAAGAGAAATTAGGATATTACTCCCTAAAGTACGAAAAGACCTTGTCCTGTTTACAAGCATATATAAATCCTAAAGTTCAGTATATATTTACAACTCTACTTCATTCCATTTTACCAATTTTGTAAAAGTAATTCAAAACTCGTAATTTCACCATGAGAAAATAAAAAAAATAAGTGTGTTGTAATAAATGGGTGATTTCTAAACTTTAGTATGCTATTAACAATTTCGAAATAGAAATTTACAGACCCTAAATTCACTGCAATATTTGGGAACATGAGGCACACAAATGTTTTTTTTAGCAAATGCTTGATTTTAAATTTAAAAGCTATGAACAACTTCTTAGTCCATTTTAACAATTTCGGAATAGTATTTCACAACCCATAATTTCAGCTTCAGAAAATGAGAAACATTAATGTTGTAAGAAATAGATGATTCCTAAAATTTAGTAGCGATTAACAATTTCTCAATCAATTTTGGGTCTGTTTGGATAAACGGTGGGAGCAGTGACTTTTTGGTAGAAGTTATTTTGAAAAGGAATTCTGAGTAGAAGTTAAAAGTGTAACGTAATTTATATTTGGATTAGC
>JANTPZ010092526.1:0-19693 GCA_025593235.1 Vachellia pachyceras
GTTAAGACCCACAGACACCAATGCCTTGTTCTTAGAGGAAACAAAATACAGACATCTAGCTGTGCGGAAAGAGGCGTGGGGCTTTTTTCTATTCTGTGCAATCCAGTACCTGATTCAACCACACTCACCATTCCATCATCACATAAATAAACCACCATACATGTAAACATTCCTACGTAAATGAGATATTTTGTTCAGTTTAATTTTTTACATAAATATTATGTGTATGTAATTAAACACATTTATGAATATAAACAAACAACGCATGGATGTTTACGTGACAGTAGAGGGTTTGTTCGTGTTGGCACAGCACTCTTATACAAATTGGAACAAAGTTCTTTTTTCATATATATGTAAATCATACTGTAAAAACACTTTTAACTGTTAATCTAAATAAGCACGTAAACAGCCCACACCCCATCTTAGTTCCCATATCTCACACACACTTCACCTTCAGTGGCCAGCCACTCAACCTGGGCCTCTCTCGACAACTAATCCTTCTCACTTTCCTTGGAACTGTATGCCTTTGACACCTATGAGCATCGTTATTATATATAAAAATACTTGTGAGGACTGAGGAGTAGAAAAGGTTAGTTGAGTTGGCCAAAAAGAAAAAGGAAATGACTTATTTCTCACAAAACAGAAAATCAAAATCCTTATCAATAGAAATGTTTACATTTAATTTATGACAATATCTTGAAAGGAATAGCCTATTGAAGAATGATACTTCAGAAAAATTGAACTGCAAATTAAATCTTATATTGAGAACATTAGAGTATAAAATTATTGTTTCCCAAGCAGAAATTGATACACATGTCAGCTGCAGATCAGAAAGAATGTAGTTAAGTTTTAAAATATTTCATAAGATGCACAGAGCCATAAAATATTTCATAAGATGCACAAATCCTGAAACCTGTATACTTTTTTCTCCCAATGAATTTTAAACGCATACAATATCACAATTGAAACATAAGATTGAAACAATCAAACATCAAACCAAGCAACGGCTAAATCCAATCTAACCCATTAACATGATTGTCCTATTTGCATCAGCATGTTTATGAAAGTTAAGACAACTTTATTTTACATATTTACTCTATAAACCGTAAATTATGGTTGAAAAATAGCTTATACCACCAATAATCCAAGTAGATGCTATATTTGAATGATTGAGATTTAATCATGGTAATAATAAAGCCTGAAATCACAGTATGCCTATTTAGATTAGTAGTAGAAACTACCTTTTTTTTATATAACTTATGATTCACGAGATATATAAAAAAAAATTTGTATTGACTTACTTATACTCTAAGCGACTATACCAAATTTAGCCTTATAAATCATGTAAAGCTTTTACGACCTACCCATTCAAATTGCCTGTTAACGATGGTGGGTGTTGGGAAAGAAGAGTGTGCCTCCCATTGGGACGCATTAAAGACTCTGGGCCCCACCAACTCCCTATCCCCTCTGTAACTTTTATTTGAAGTATGAACAAATGAAAGGGCAATGAGGGTATTTGGGTGAAGGAGATAGGACGTTTCCAACTTTTCAAAGTCTCAAAAATGGAGTCACCCAACTCAACGTACTTCACTTCACACTCTTTCATTTGTCACTCATCTTCACTATTCTCTTCGCCTCTTCCCCATGCACTCCCACTCTGCTTATTACCTTCACGAAGGCTTAGAAACCTATAATCACTTTGGCAAAAAATAAAAAAAGAAACCTATAATCACGGAGCTTGTTAATCAATCGTGAGTAAACTTGATTAGTTAATGCCATGTTATATACACACCCATATCACTTCAGCCTCACTTCAGTTTTTGAGTCAATGTTACGGTCTAGCTGTCTATTATTGGCCTCTCTCTTTTTCCAATCACATCACCATCTACATCATATCATCATCTAAATGAGCTGTTCCTGTCATATCGCTCCCAAAGTTACTCGTGTATTCCCCCCTTCATAAAAGCACCCCTCTTTCACCCCATTCCCCCCATTAAATTAATTAGTTAATTTCGTATTTTTACAAATAATTCTTTTGCATGAGTTTGCTTTGTTGCAAGACTTTCTTACAAGCGTTTCACATTGTGTTTGTTTAGAAACACCTTATGAGTTAAAGAGAAAATTATCTTAAAATCTGTAAAATGGTTTTAAAATTTATAAATATCATTTTAAAATTTATAAATTTTTTGAGATTATGTAAATTCTTTTCGAAAGTTGTGAACTTGACTCTCCCAACGGATTCTCCAACACACACAATCATGGCCATCAGGATTTGGTTAGAGAAAGGATTAGACTGATGGGTGTTTGAATTAACTTTTTAAGTAATTTTACACCGTGTGAGGCAAATATGTGATGAGAATTTTATATTGATTTAAGTATAAATATTTTTAATTACTTATTGATTTTTTCTTAATTGACGACGCCAACAGTTATGCGTATATTTACGGAGCCACGATACCCTAAATAACTAAGCGGCGTGAACTGGCCACATGTATATAAAATCACCTAACAAACACCATATTTTAATTAAACCATGTTCATCTTTTTTGTGAACGATAGGTGGTTTGTGTGCAATGCGGATAGTTGTTCATAAACAGTTTTTTTGCCTCAAGGTTTTCATAAACATTTAAAGTGCCTGTTTGGGAATACTGTTTTCTAAATAGTACACGCAAATCAAAATAAAATTATCTCAAAATTTATATAAATTACCTCAATATGTGTAAAATTATCTCGGAAGCTGTGAACTCATTTCTTCTAACGGATTCCTAATCACACATGACGTCATGTCATCGTTAAACGCAGAAAAATATATAAAAACGCGGTCAGTCGGTGGAGTAATGTTGGACTAGAGCAAGAACGCAAAACCAGTACTTGCGAACTTTACATTAAAATAACATAAATTTCGAGTGAGATCCTCAGGAGAATCAAAATTAGGTAAAAGTCACACTCTTGTCGTCTTAATCTTTTGCAAATATGGCATGACATCTTTTAAAGTTTAAACACCCAGTAAAATTGTAATTAACCGTACCACTTGGATTATCAGCCAATTGGGAGACATAAAAGATATAACTGAGAGGTCACACGTATAACCAAAAGGCGATAGCCACCAGGCAATTATGAGTGACTTTGATGTGTTCACGCATTATATTAAAAATTTCTGTTTAGAAATAATTTTCCTTTTTTTTTTTGTAAGGAGGGAATGGTTTTCTCATAAAAAGGAGACGAAATGCTCCAGATTAATTGGCATGTTGGTGGTTGATTATATAATCTTTGGTAGGTACGTAATTGTTAAAATCTTTCTTAAGGTTACTAATAATTAAATAATTATTACTGGAGAGATTTTTTATTAGAGCATTTTGTACAACTTTAACCTTTTTTCCGAAAATTGTACAGTTTGTTTGGCAACTCCTTATTCCCAACTGTGCATGTAAATTAAAATAAAATTATTTTGAAATCTGTAAAAATTATATTGAAATATATAAAAATCATCTTGAAATTCATAATTTTTTTGATTCCGTAAATTATTTTTGAAATTTGTAAATTCATTTCTCCTAAAGATTTCCAAAGTCACACCTCATCCGCACCACGAACAGTTAATTAGTTAACAGGAGAGATCCATTAATTAAGCTAATGAGGATGTAGGATGTATGGTGGAAATAAAGTACTGATCCTTGTGCCTGCCATTATTCAAATGAGGCAAATTCTAACAAAGCTGGTGAGAAGATAATTCTGAGAATAGATGCTAAGGAGAGGTCAGTTCTTTGGGAGGGCCCATGTCTGCCATTAAATCATATCATTCATGTTTGGCAGCCACCTTTCCCAGTTTAATTAGTCATAAATATTCAACAACTAACTTTGTTGCGTAAGGACGACAAAGCCAATCAAGAGTTATTCAGATAATTGCGTGCTAATACCATTATCATGTGCTATCGATTGTCTTTAACAACTAATTAAGCAAACTAATCCAGCTTTAGAGTAAGAATCCAAGGGGATAATTAATCTTTCATCTCAACGGAGACATGAGTAATAATATTAAACAGACTATGCGTTTAAGTGGACCAACATCTTCCACGGCTACGAATTTAATAATGTTCCCTTTAGTTCAACTAATTAATTAATTGGATCCTCCCTCCAGCTGCTGGATAATCTGTCGAATCTTTATGTAAAAGAGAGAAAAGGGAAAACAAAAATATATACCACTTGCTTTATTGGGTAAAATATTCGGATTTGCTGTAACAAAAGAGGATTAAGCGTCCCAAACATATTAGTTAGTCAACAAAGGATTCATATTATTCAATTACCGTGTAACCGGAAAGTAGCTTGGACATGTAGAGTACAGTAACAAGCACTAATGTAATTTGACTAAATGTAAGGAAAAGATTGGAGATGTCTAATTAAAGAGATTTTAAGATTGATTTGACGGGAAAAGACGGAACAAATTCCCGTAAATAAAAATTAAAACTATCATAGTCCAGTAAAAAAACAGTGGCCATGTTTCGGTCTTGTCATTTGCATAAACCTTTTACGCTTCCCTAACACATCACTAATCAATTAGACTGCTCAGCAAAACCCACTGAGTTCTAACCGATAGGAACATGTTTATCGAATGCACTGCTCCTTTTTTTTTTGAAAAAAATGAGCTGAATGTATCAGAGTCATGTAGAATCAGAGGAGGACTCAATTAAAAACCAAATTGATGTCATCGGAAGTTTCTTGTAATGCGTATGAACAAAGAATTTTCATCATCGTTAAACAAAGTAATTAATGTCACGTCATCAAATGGGTCAAAGCGATGCTACAAAGGCACGGGGCTGGGGACGACTTTTATATAATGATCGAAATTGAGTTTTTTTTTTGCCGAATAATAATCGAAATCAAGTTGATGCATGTATCTGACCAACATGTTTCCATCCATTAATTTATGATTTTAAACGTGGGTGATGGCCAGGAGGATTCTGCCCTTTTCCCAACCTTGTAAATTATACAGATCCCTGTTGGCTAAAGGTTTTACCGGTAAATAAAATAATAACTCAAAAGTATATTAAGTGCGTTGCCTTTTGTCGATATATTAAGTTGTTAGGCTTTTCTTGTGGCCCCTCGATTCCTCTAATTACGGATGGCTGGCAATGTTAATGTTTTTTTTTTTTGCTTGCTTCTTTTAAACATGGTTTGATTAAAGCTGAAAAACTACAAAAGGGGTAATTTGAAAAGAATCTCTTTTTCCATTTTTTGCCGTTTGAGTGAACATCGTAATAATGCGAGCAAGCAACCACTGGGCAAGAGAATCAAATCTGATTGACACATACGCTTTTTTTTTTAATTATTTGAGGGTGTAGGCATTGATTAATACGTTAGTTAAACCGGTTTAATAATAATTATAGAAATCCGGTGTCATGATTTGTGATCCGTCTCCCTGCATGTTCGCCACATGCCATAATGAAGATTATAATATTTCAGATGTGCCTTCTGAGTTCTGACCCAAAGATCATCAAAATATATGTCTGCCTACACACCCTAATAATAATACCCACAGGAATCCTAGCCTGTTTTGATACAAAAATCATTACACAAATTGAAAAATTGTAAACCCCAACTGGTTTTATTCTTTTCGTTTAACATATACACGCTACATACTGCAATCACACGTGTTACTTCAGCTTTTCACACAGACTGGTTTATTCTTTCTAGTACACTGGAAAAATTAAAGTAAAATTGAGACTACCGAAGATTCATGTAAAATTGAATTGTTTGTTATTCACGACTGAGTTCAAAACGTTATTATCTTCATTAGCAAAGAAGTAGTAGAAAATAATACAGTATAGGTCTCTTATTAGTGGTATTCAACTAATCAACTCCGACGCAGAGGAAGCTAGCTAAGGAAGAGAAGGCGACAGAGAGAAGCCATAGGTCCGTACTCTGAAGCGTTGTTGAAACTTGAAACGGAGCAGGAGACAGGTCACAGGAAAGAGGAGCATTGACAAGGAGAGACATGAATACTTATACCACTCTCACTTAACTCTCAGTTTTATTTATTTAAAAATGAGTGGCTGAGTATTATGATTGACGCGAGAGAAAGAAAACTGCGTCTTTTTATGCTTACACATAGAGACTGAGTTATGTGAACAGTCCAATCTTGAACTTCACTTCACTTCGAGTCTTCTCTCTGTCTCTCTCTCTCTGCAATTTTTACACTCGCGGTCATGGCCCCCCCGCCTCCCTGACACCTCAGGGACCCACCGACGGTGTGGTTTCAAGGAGGGGCGCGCGAAAACAGCGCGCGAGCTGTTCCCAATGCACGGCCTCCCCTTAGCATTCTCTAATCAAGAGCTTCTCTTTCAGATATGTACTGAATACTGATACATCTCATGACTCAATCCTTCTTCAGGAGTCAGGACTTCTTTTGATGTACGTTACACGCGTAATATTGAAGATTAAGATTCACTGGAGTGACTATGTACTGAGTTAAAGTTTAAGCAAGGATGGGAGTGAGGCAAGAATCACTATGCGCCATGTGAGAAGTGGGCTCCTTTTGAAGAAAGCTCCAGGTATATGGATGGGACTCTGTGTGGGCCCTTCGTTGTGTGTGGAAATGTTTTCCCTTTAATATCATACATATATACTTCCCAATATATACACTTGAGTCTGATATATAGAATTTTAGAAACATGTTGAGATGGATGGAGTCCAAGAAACAGCAGGAGGAGGAGGAGTAGATGGGGGGAGTTTGTCAAGTTGATTTGAGTGTGTCTTATGGGTCATCCCATATATTTTTTGATTTGATGCCTAATTAATGGTCTTCACACGTCTCATTTATTTTCGGAACCAGTTTATCTTCAGATCTCACTGGGTAATCTAAATTATCAAGTTCTCTGCTCATCCAAGCCAGTGCCTCCGTACTATATACCACGGTTTTGATTGGCTATATACGGAGACGTGTGTATGCATGTATGACATCGCATGCTTCTCTTTATTGAGAACCAAAACTAAATTAATGGTGGAGTTGGGGCTTGTGCATGGTGTCGTCTTCATCCTCGTCATCGTCCCCAGGGTGTGAAAACGTATGGAAGTAACATGTTGCGTAATCAGACTGACCTAAGAGATCCTGCTTCGTCTCTTACTTATCCACTCATCTCTAGTCAAAAAACCAATCGAGTAGTGTTTTGTTGTGGCATGAGATTTGTTCCCTTCATTAATCTATCCATTTTTCTTGGGCTGTATTATGTGTGAGGCCTGCCATGGGCTTTTTGCCTCCACTAGGGCTTTAGGCCTCGGATTTTGATGATTATGGTACACTTTGAGTGAGTCAATTCAATACAATCATTCGGGTGGGTTCCCAGACAAGCAGAATGCCCAGTGATAACAGTCATGATATAACTAGTTAGTTTCACTGTCGACAAGAGAGAGTTAAATTTAATGGAAGATGTTAGATTTTTACAATGTAACAACTAAATTTAAATTCGGCTAAAAAAAGTGCCCACAATTAATGATTCATCGTGCCACAAACATAATTAACTCCATTAGAATCCAAATCATGTTTAAAAAAAAAAAAAGTTTCCCTATTCACAACCAAGAATAAGCGTATATTATTTCCTTGCAGGGCAGTGCATACATATAACATTATGTAGAACTCTACTACAATGATCGTTGTACAGAATCATGAAACATGTTACATGACCAAAAAAAAACGAATACGTAGAATTGGTCGAAGCAGGATATACTTGTAAATCTAAGGATATGACCAGGGGAGAATCTCCATTGTCATCAACAATTGTCTTTAAAATCTTCCTCGACGAGGTGGCCACCTCCACCCTTTATGTTGCATTAAAGCCTCTAAAACCAAACCGTCGCTCCTCATCAATACGCCCACGACTGTGAGACAACTACTCCTGCTTCAGAGCAAGGAATCTTTCCTTAGTTTCATTGATCTCACCTTCTGCATTTACCAAGTGTGAATCTTTCCTCGTCATAAAGAGTTCCCAGAATTCCCACAACATTATACCACTACAGAAGGATGAGCAAATGCTTCCCTCATAGTCATTTCCAAGTCATCTGCTCTCACGAAATCATTAGTGGACGACACATCAAGCTCTGTAAACCAGATTGGTAGACCAAGAACTACCAATTTATCTGGGACGGAACAAACAATACGTCCCACTGGACTGCCGATATGACCCTGAACAAAGCCCCTTGCTTTTGGAGATCAATAACATGTTGATTGTACTTTTCTGGATATGATCTGGTGTCACATCCATCTTCAGCATGATAATCATATACAAATAGGGTAGTTGATGGATCTAGTTCATGTGCATTCTTAAACATGCTTGCCCTCATGTCTTTACCTAATCTGTCTTCATAAAATGGGCCACACGTCATTTCATTATTCACGTCGTAATGCTTGAACCTTCCCCTGTAACGACTCAGAAGCCTTGTCAACCGATTTTGGACAGCCTTAATCAAATCGTCTTTACTCAGTGATTTAATCCATTTCTGAACTGTGCCATCCACCTACTAAAGATACAATGTCCACGAGTTTTTATCTTGCACTTTTGACACGAGGCCAAGATATCATCCGCGTCCTTATCGTTGAAGTTTCCTTGTTGCGGCTCCGTCGATTGCCACTTCAACTCATTCCCAAACACAGCCCATAAAATAAAATGACACAGATTAAACCGTAAATTAAGGAATTGGTAAGCTGAAACCAGAAAAATGCCTATAGATCATTAGTTATAATATACTCCATAAAAGTTGATCAAATTTTTACAACCTAACCGTATTTTATCCTAAATACTCAATACAAGTTAATACTTGCTAAAGAAAACTTCTTAATTCATCAACTACAAAATAATTTATTACAACTGGCACTGGGTGTACAAATAAGGAAACTTACTAATTCTAATATCAATCAAAGTATTAAGAAAAAAATTAATCTAGATTAAAGATTATCATTTAATAGATATCCAAAGGATTTATTTAAAAAATATACTAAATCTAAAAACTAAATTAATAAAATATAAAATATCTAAAATAAAAACTATTAATTTCCATTACATCTCAGTTCTTGGATGTCCATATCTCAAGAAGAAGTTAAAAAAATCTTTGGTTGTCAATATTTGTTCTGTTGATGCATGATACAATTGAAAGTCATTCTGTATATGTCTAACTTCCACTATGGTTCCAGAATTGCTGCCAACTGAGTCTAGCCCTGTGAATTTAAGCATAACATCGCTCTTATGTATCTGCACGGCGTCAATTGAGAAATATTTCAAATGACAATTTGAGGAATTATAGGGATGCCTTTATTGAATAGATTGTCGAATATAGGTGTTACCTTCTGTCTTCTCCTTTAAATATCCAAACCTTTTTTGCCTGTCAACATGGAATATCTGTAGTCCGGCAACCATTAACGGCGCGACCTTTGATGGTGGCTCCTCGATTCTAAAGGACCCACCCATTTCATACCACCCCTCATCAGCAACCTCAACGTGTCCGCCATTGACCTGACCCACTGGTTGTCAACAGCAGGAGCAATATTAACATTCTGTGGACAGGTTGATCCCAAACCAATGCGAACCCAAGCAGATAATTGATACGTCAAGAAGAGTTCAAGTTTCTCGGTGATGATTTCAGCAGGACCCCTCCATGGCTTCGTGCGATTCGTCACAGGGACGTAGCGGTCACTTAATTGGCCAAGTGAACCTCTTGCCAACGGCGGAATAATTCGTGGAGAGCCGGTTCCAACACTTACAATCGCCCAGGGGAAACCATCCCTTGGTACCATCATCCAGATTGGCGTTCTCAATCACATTAATCCCAAAATCAGAATTCTGCAGAACAAAAACAGGATTAGTTTTTGATGTCTCTCCCCGTCACTGCTCCTATACTTGGCCTATGTTGTATCTATAATCTCCAAGCATATACATATTATTTGGGAAGCAGTTTTGTGAGTCAATGTCTAACACATCAGGTGGTGTTGAAGGAGGAGCTTTCTTGTTAGCGCCTGGAGGGGGACCTTCTAAATGAACAACCACCTTTGATGGGGAACCATTTAAATGGAACTTCCCCTGCATTTGAACCCATTCTTGTTGCCTGCACACTTGAATTAACATCTTTGTTCAGAAATTAAGAGTCGTCAAGGAACATTGTTCAAATCAATTATTAAGTATGCATAAAATTCAATTGTTTGTTATCAAAGATAAAAAAAAAAAATAGAAAAGAGACTAACTTGGAAATTTCTATGCTCTCCTCTCGAAGATCTGGCGTTTGGACAAACAAAGTGGCCCTACATAAGGGGAAGTGACATTGTTTCCATATATCCGACCTAAGCGGTGACCTCATAAATCTTTTTAGTTATCTCTTGTTGAATTCATTTCATATCCGACTCAATCAAAATTCTACCTTGTGAACCTGATTTAGCTGAAACTACCTAGCCATGGCAACAATTAGGATGCCAAGAGTCCATCCCTCTAGAGAACTCGTGGTTAACTACGATGTAAGTAGACTTCCTCTCACCTGGACTGGAGCCGTCTCCTTTCATTATCTATCAAATAATGCAACATTAATTAGAGAAGAAACAAAAAACTTGGAAGTGAAGAACTGAAGATCAAGGCATACAATGACATGCATATCTCATACATGTCATAACACTTTGGTTAGAATTCCTTTTACTGCCCTCGATGGAGTGTGAAGAAGAAGCAGAAGGAAATAATTCACGTAGCATTAATCGGCAGGCTTTCAATTTTAATCAGCCAGCTTAATTTTACTTTTCTCTAAGACATACCGCAAGAACCTCCTTGAACTGCTGTCTTATCAGCACCGACCGCTACCAACAGGATTATTGCCGCAGACAAAATATAATATACACAGCACAGTGTAGGGATAGGCTTTGATCTAGCACAGACAGAACAAAACCAAGTAACCATAACGTTAGATAAGGTTGAAGAGATAATCTAAGATAAGCAATGGGGCTGGATGCCTGGTTCCATCATACAGGACTCTTATAAAAAGAGTGAACGACAAACCTAGGGTGGGCTAATTCAAGGGTCTAAAATGTAGGCCTTGGGGTGAAGGGAACCTACCTTTGACTTGCTTCCAAGATTGTTCATTTGTTCTTTTGCTTGGCTTCCACTTTCCACAGCTTCAGGTCATCTACGCCAAAGTAATAATCGACGAGAAGAGCTTCAAGAAGAAAAAGGGCCAAATGGGCAATCAACTCAAGACTAGAAGAAATGAAGGTTGCGGAGCCAAAAAGCCAAGCCAACGATCTGCAGCCAAGAGCCTGTTGAGTAAGCCGCTGTCTTTCCATATTCCAGCCATTACTGTATTTGTTTGGAACAATATTTTCAAAAGTCAAACATACGTTCAATAGTGTTTTTCCGCAAAACGAAATAATATCCTCCATATGTTTACCTCGACTCGGGTAAAAGTACTTCTCTACCGCGTTCTCAAACTGATCCATTATGTGGAAGCGTCATGTTTACTTCAATGCAATTTTATTGAGTGGTTATTAAATGAACAGACCACTCTTTTCACTGGAGAAACGTGAACTGAAGTCGTCATGTATCTATACACTAAAAATGTATGTTATGTATACCTGCAAAGAACTTTTCATCATTAAAAGAAAATAATGTTGCACCATCAATTGGATCAAATCAATCCTATAAAGACTTAAAACAAGGGCCACTTCTTTAAAGCAATCTGATTTCTGAACGATATATAGTATATAGGTAAATAATAGCCTGTCTATTAATTAACAGGGAAGAAAAAACTATGATAAGGTTCAAGTATAATTGAAAAATCTTCAACTTAAAATGTCTCGAGAAGAGGGAGAGGTACCTGCAGTAGACTAGTAACTTGGAAACAAAGGGAAGGGTGGAGAAATAATAACATGCCACCCACTCAAATATCATCCACCAACATTATAATGAAAGGGGGCCTTATCCTACAGGCCAGTTGATATTTACAGCGCTATCAATTAACATTAAAATTAGTTTTAAAAATAAAACGAAATGATCATACTTTTTTTTGTACACAAATTTTAGGCAGGGGGTTGAGCTCACCCACAAGTCAAGGGCAGGGCGAAATCTCCCTTCCTCTTAGGTCATACCAATGTTGGGTAGGGCGAGCCGTCAATTACCCTCAGGTGTTTACCTAAGCACCCAGGAGCTAGGATGCCTCCCCAAGCGCCGCGACTGGAGCCACAACAAAGTGACCTTCCCCGGTATCGAACCCTCTCCCTTTAGTGAGAGTGTCCAATACCTTTACCAGTTGAACCCACGGACGATGGGTAAAATGATCATATTATAGCAACAAAAAATTTGGTAGAGAAATGGGCCTTTACATTATACGGCCCATCTCTTCCTTGCTCGTCTTCCAGCTCTGCATTCTTGCTTCCTTTCTGGAATAAAAGAAAATTCATGGCGTGAAAAAAAAATACAATCAATGAGTGTTTTGTTTAGAGTTTGGGTGCCTTTTTAATTGATATATAGATCATTTCAATACTCAACATATCAATGGTCTGTGTTCAACAATAATAATAATCAAAATGAGCTTGTATGCATGTCACTATATATAATATAACTGGACTAACACTCTAAGCTGATGAAATCATATATGAAACAAACTTATTTTGAAGAATAGATTTTTATAATATGAATTAAAAATAAATGAATAAACCTAAATAATTAATTAAAGAATATTAAATAAATTTAAGTATCAAGTTATCGATCTAATATCTATCTTTGCAGGAAATTTAATATTTTATTAGCTGGGATGGGATTTTTAGATATTTTTAAACCATAGTTGGGCTTACTTAACCTCGGGTAAACAAACCGACTTCATGTCTTCTCCTCCACGCTGCAGCTTATATTTCAGTCACCCACCTACTGCCATTTTCATCCGCAGAGACAGAGACAGAGTCACTGCTCTGAGTATCGTCCCTTTTAAAATGGTGATCGGAGAACTCGCTTGCTTGGCCCCCAACTTCCACGGTTCCCAGCTGCCCGATAATCCAACCATCGTATTGCCCGCTGATGGTTTAGCCATCAGCTTAAATGGCAATGCCGGTGATTGCGGTTATCCACCTTCCATCGATTCCTCCCCCTCTCTCCACCCTTTTCTTTCCAATGATCTCGCTCCCATTGATTTGGATTCGCTCTGCGAAGATTTCGACGCTTCCTTCGATGCTTTTTCCAGCGATCATTTCCGCATCTTCGAGTTTAAGATCCGCAAATGCGCGCGTTCGCGCTCACATGACTGGACCGAGTGTCCGTACGCCCACCCAGGTGAGAAGGCCCGCCGGAGAGACCCTCGGAGATATCACTACTCTGGCACCGCATGCCCCGAGTTTCGCAAAGGTAACTGCAAGAAAGGCGACTCGTGCGAGTTTGCTCACGGAGTGTTTGAATGCTGGCTTCACCCCTCTCGTTACAGAACCCAGTCCTGCAACGATGGAACAAATTGTCGCCGCCGAGTCTGCTTCTTCGCTCACACTCCCGAACAGTTGCGATTCCTCGCTAACGGGTTGGGCGAATCATCGGAGGGGTCGCCGATCTGTCACGCTTCATTCGTTTCATCGCCTACATCAGTACTCCAGCCGTCGCCGATCTCGTCATTGGCCGAGTCGCCGCCCACATCGCCCGGAAATCCCCGACACGGTTGTAGTGAAATAAGCGCCTCAATGTGTAATGCTCAAACAGATAAGACGCCTTCAACTCGTGCTCCTCATATGCGCGTTGCATACGGTTCACCTCATGGTATCCATACGGGTTCGGTGTTTGGCTCACACCGTGGTTCGAATCTACGACCCGGGTTTTTCAGCCTCCCTTCGACTCCGACTCGGACGGTAACGAAATCTGGGCTTGGTAATCTGGACACGTGGGATCAAAGCCACCAAGAAGAACCTGCCATGGAAAGGGTCGAGTCGGGAAGAGAACTGAGAGCCAAAATGTACGCCAAGCTCTGTAAGGAGAATTCATTCGGGCAAAGCAACACGCAACTTTCGGGAATGTTCTGACATGAAAAGATCTATACTGGTTATTTTTCATAAAATTCTCTGTATATAGTTGGGAAGCAAGTCAACAAGAGGTTTCGTGTTTTTATTTGAATTTTGAGCAAAGCACATTAAGCTTCAAACATTCTCTGTATGATTGATTTCTTCTGGCAGCCAAATATGTGGAAGCATTTTACCTTACTTCTGTATGTTCATAATTTCATGTCAGTGAAGAAATGGATTCTCTTGCAGTGGAATACTTTTTTTCATGAAGCATATACGTCGGTGGTGGGAAAATAAACGTCCAAGAAGAAAATCTATTCGATCAAACGTTGTTGGACTTGTTTGGATGCCATTACATCATGAAAAATACGCGAGAAGAGATTGCATCTGCTCATAACAAATTCGAGTCGTCTCAGATTTTTCTTGCACACGGTTCGTTTATTGGCATTAGACAAATCGTTTTCGAACTAAGAAAAAAAGTCGGAGTTTGTCTTTAAGCTCGGATTCTGATGCACCACTTAACTCGCTCTGAGCTTCTAGGGGTTCCTATTTATATATATATATATATATGCTGTTTACCCATGCCCTTCTCTTATGGCTTTGTTTCCTCATATTTACGTGTCAGTTTACTGGGTCCCTCTTCTTCACGCTTCGATAAGACGGAGGAGATAGTGGTCGCAGGAAAACATGTATTAATATATATAATCAAACCCGTTGTACCATATATTTGTCAGTGCTCGTAAATCTTATCATAACCGAAACTTAATACACTGCGAACAGAGGGGGAACTGAGGAAGAACATAGACTGCACATGTAATAAAAGAATGATGATGCAGACATGCTAAAAATTCGCAGGGTATTATAAAATGGTGTTTTCAG
The DNA here is from genome assembly GCA_025593235.1 of Vachellia pachyceras. Lineage (NCBI taxonomy): Eukaryota > Viridiplantae > Streptophyta > Magnoliopsida > Fabales > Fabaceae > Vachellia > Vachellia pachyceras. The sequence goes on from JANTPZ010092526.1 coordinate 14,870, forward strand.
CAGTAGGGATGGCACTAAGCTACTTGGCAAATAGGAAAGAAGATGGATTGATAAGCAATATTCCTTAGTAAGAAAGGAAAAGGATCATGCTAGTGATAATGAAGAGGCAATAGAATTATTAATTAATGGCAGCTCTTTACCCAAGGAGAGAAGAATATTGTTATCATTATTAGTGTGTGTGTGTGTGTGTGAAATCATTAAAATGCCGAAGCCATGGCGGAGTTTATCTGAAAGGAGATCCGATCAGATGTGTAGTTGCAAGCGTGGATATATTGAAGCTGACACAGCAAGCCCATCCACTATGCCGCATAAAATATCCTTAAACGTATCCACTCTGTGCCACTTGGTACTCGGAATCTTAAGATAATAATTCTCGGAGAAAATAAGAAAAGAAGAAGGTCGATAAAATCCATGGAGGAGACACTATGTAGTCAAGGATGCAAAATTGCTTCGAGAGGGGAGGCCCTACAAATAAAGCAAAAATGTCCCATACTGATGATGAGCAGTGAAGTGCAAGGAAAGTAGGACAAATAGAGATGATGGGAATTAAAAGAAAAAGAAGAGTCCAAAGGAAAGAAGGAAGAGACAAACGTTGGATGGTGGATTCTTAATTTTCAGTTACAGTCCAACCACGATTTAATGATCGACTCGGAAAAGTTACCGAACTCGGGAGATTCTTGTAGTGCCGTGTTGCTCCCAAGGTTTGCCATTTTCTGTTATATATCAATTTCAATCCCAATCCCCACATCAGCATCCTAATCCCATCACTTAAGAAAATCGAAATATGCTTTCATCATTAAGCAACTGTCTCTTTATGAATTGTTTGGTGGCCAGTAAGTAACCAGACATTTCGCATTCAATAATGAATTGGATTAAAATTTAATCTTGTGAGAGATTGCTTGATCTCTGGGGGATTGGAGTTTTATTTCTCTTGCCCCTCCAAGGTGAGACATCTGGGTTGTCATTTGAACTCCAACTTTTCCATTGTGGGGCGATGGGACGTCCCTCTGAACAATTTTGTAATTTTATGAGGCGACTTCCTCTTGCCCTCCTATTCGGCTTAATTCAAAGCGGTCCACACCATTATTGACGCACACACATTACCATATGACTCATCTGTTATCATTAATTTTTAGTTAAAAGCAAAACGTCGTTACCCACATAGTTGAATTTAATGAAAAGGGTTGTTTTTTTTCGTAATGACGCTAATCAAAATTCAAATCTTCAATTGCGTGTGGATTGAATAGAATCATTCATCCTCGACTAGATTTGAGTCTCAAAATTTAGTAAATATAGTATTTTATGGGTTTTATCGTTTGAACGCATTGAAAAGGTTTGGTACTTCAGACTTGAATTGATCGCATTCCATTCTTACCACCTAGCTAGCCTCAACCCTCACGTTCTCCAGAAGGACTGGATGCTGATTGAGAGGCATTTGATTGAAAAATAAAATTAAGGGTTATTAAGACATGATCATGTTAAGTTGCGTCATAGATTAACAAATTGTACATGTCCTCTTTCTTTAATAAAATTAAGAGTTATTAAGACATGATCATGTTAAGTTGCGTCATAGATTAACAAATTGTACATGTCCTCTTTCTTTAATCTAGCAACTGCACATCTTTTCAATGCATGCAACCATCTGGTACACGGGTAGTCGTACGGACACCAATTACTACTGATTTTTTTTTTTGGACCAGGAAATGCGCTGCATGACTAATCAGTTGACTCTTAACATGCAGGAAACGATACGAACATCATTTTTTTCAAAGTGGGAATACCCAGTTCAAAATTTTACTTATAAGAAGAAGGAGATAAATTTTTATACATAAAAATCGTATATATACATGTGTGTGTGCCAATTCTATGCAGTGAGTACTTTTTCTTTACTACAAAAAATTTAGGAAAGTGATTGATATCGCTCACGATCTAAGGGTAGGGCATCTAACTCATGTTTCACTGGAGTCTGTCCCTACAGACACTGGAGCATGTCAAACAAACCAGTGAGTGCTGGTATCATGATTAAAGTCCCTTCCACCAATTAAATTTTTATTAGCATATCTTTCTCCAATTCTCATTTGAACAATTAAATTAATGCACAACTCGAGCCCATTTCTCTTCCTTTTTTATGCATATAGATTTTACAGTGTTGCGTCGCTTTTTCAATGTATGAGTCCTTTCTCACTATTCAAAGAGATTAAACAAGTTAATCAAGCAATTTATTTAAATTTTTTTAATCTTTAAAAATAAATAAACATAATCTTGTGGTATAAAAGAATGGAAATATGAGTAGTATACGTATCAAGAAGAGTCATGATTTGACCATTTCTCTTCCTTTCTGATGCTTGATTGGTGACTCGCGTTTTCTATCCTGCTCATCGCACAAAACCATGGGCACATTATATCTTTAACTGAATGACACGGAATTGGCAAAAAACCACCAGTCTGTTTCGCATCTTTCACATCATCATTGCGTGTTTAAGAGAATGCATGAACTTGTAGATAAAAATTGGTTCAGTTAACAAGGAGTTAACTCATAACCCGTTATTTTTTATTTAAAATTCTATTATTGATGTGAAAAACTTGTTGGCAGACATAAATACTTTTGGAAGTACTTTTTTTAATATGAAATTATGCCATATGATTGAGCTCATTGGTATTTTTTGCCATAAAAAACACATGAAATTCGTTTGTACGCTATATTCGCAAGTCCTCACTTATTGTTATAAAATATTAGCAACCTTAGCTTTTTGCCAGAATTGGCAAGTTGCATGCAACGCTCCTTCCACGCCCTTCCTTTTCTATCTTTCTTCCTTTACATTGGATTCTTGGATCATTATATTATCAAGTTGCCGTCCAAATTCTTTCTTTCTTTTACTAGAAACGAGGCTTGTATTTTGAGATCGAATGAAGTATCGTCAGTTAACTTACTTTTGAGATAAAATCAGGTTTCATATTAGGGGAAAAGAAATTCTTTGAATGCAATACTTCTCATCCATAAGATTTGAGTTTAGTATCTTGATCGATGCACCCAACTTTCTTTGGTCGACACTTTTCATATCCTTAATTCCCGTGCTTCCTTAATGTCTTTCATGCTTCTTTACCTGCGAACAATGGAATAAAACTCAGGTTGCGAGGGCTACAACTCCTAATTACTGTATCTTCAATCTAAACATATCCTTAATTCCCGTGCTTCCTCAATGTCTTTCTCTTTCATGCTTCTTTACCTGCGAACAATGGAATAAAACCCAGGTTGCGAGGGCTACAGCTCCTAATTACTGTATCTTCAATCTAAACATATGCTTAATTCCCGTGCTTCCTCAATGTCTTTCTCTTTCATGCTTCTTTACCTGCGAACAATGGAATAAAACCCAGGTTGCGAGGGCTACAGCTCCTAATTACTGTATCTTCAATCTAAACATATGCTTAATTCCCGTGCTTCCTCAATGTCTTTCTCTTTCATGCTTCTTTACCTGCGAACAATGGAATAAAACCCAGGTTGCGAGGGCTACAGCTCCTAATTACTGTATCTTCAATCTAAACATATGCTTAATTCCCGTGCTTCCTCAATGTCTTTCTCTTTCATGCTTCTTTACCTGCGAACAATGGAATAAAACCCAGGTTGCGAGGGCTACAGCTCCTAATTACTGTATCTTCAATCTAAACATATGCTTAATTCCCGTGCTTCCTCAATGTCTTTCTCTTTCATGCTTCTTTACCTGCGAACAATGGAATAAAACCCAGGTTGCGAGGGCTACAGCTCCTAATTACTGTATCTTCAATCTAAACATATGCTTAATTCCCGTGCTTCCTCAATGTCTTTCTCTTTCATGCTTCTTTACCTGCGAACAATGGAATAAAACCCAGGTTGCGAAGGCTACAGCTCTTAATTACTGTATCTTCAATCTAAACATTACTTTCAACCAAAAAATACAGGAAAAATATAATACTGAGTAATCACGAGACTCATCCAATATTGAGTTCTGAAACAAGAAATTTATGTGCAGTACATCCATCCTCCCCTCAATGTCATTTAAGAAGTTCAATTTCTTCATCAAAACGCGAACTGTATTAAGAAATGAATAGAGGATTGTGTGATTGCCGTTTCAATGCAACATTTCATCCACACTCGCTCAATGATAATCGATATCAATGAAGCTGCCAGAAGGCTTTATGACCTAAATGACACCAAATACCTTCATGAGAGACTTTGCTGTTTTTTTAAGCGTGACAATGAGTTCAAGTTCTCTGTAAATGGAATAATGAGTGTGTGAATGATGAAACCGCTACCAATAATAATAAAGTTCCATTTTTTTGCCCCACAAATGGTTTTAAGCGAGAACACGTGTTCGGGTCATAGAGGCCCATAACATCGGGCCTAGACCCTCCTCTGTTTGGACCATTGTTTTTTTTTTTGAAAATAAATAGAGAGCACGGACTACAATATGGAGCACCCAAACTGAAAACAACGTGATGTTTGAATAACCTTTTTTTTGGGGACCTGGAATGACTTCTGCAACTATAGGAATTCGGCTATTAAGGCCATATCAGTTTCACTGTACACTCCGTTTTGATTAGGGGCAAACTGCTAATTGCTGCCTCTGTTTATCTTGAGATACGCATGAAGATGAGATTAAAGTGTGTTAAGGGTTGTTTGGAAGCTATTCTCAAAATAGCTTTTACAGATTTCGAGGTAAAACCTAGATTTTGGAGAATAGATTTTGGAAAAATAGCTTTTACAGATTCCGAGGTAAAACCTAGATTTTGAAAAGTGATTTATGTTTGGGAAGTTATTAGCTTTTACGGATTTCGAGGCAAAAAAAT
>JANTPZ010092527.1:0-12553 GCA_025593235.1 Vachellia pachyceras
TTGCCAAACTAGCTTCAAGACATATTCTTGAATTAGACCCCGAAAATTCGGGATATTATGTCTTGCTCTCAAATATACATGCTGGTGCTGGAGAATGGACAGAAGTTTTGAGGATAAGGAGTTTAATGAAGGAAAAAGGAGTCGAAAAGATCCCTGGATATAGTTGGATTGATGTCAACAGCACTACTCATATGTTCTCTGCTGCAGATGGTAGTCACCCACAGTCTGTTGAGATTTATTTGATTCTGAATTGTCTTCTTCATGAACTGAGAAAAGAGGGTTATGTTCCTCAACCATACCTTCCAATGCATCCACAAGTCATGGCCAAAAATCGAGGAGACACGAAATGACTGCTTTCAGGTTGTCAGAATCAGCGGGAGCAAATATTCCATTTTGTGGCTCATGAACTTATACAACGACTTCTACCAGACCTTATGGTGCATTTTTATTGTTGCTTACGAGGATAATTGTTGAATCACAATTTCTTATCATCATATGCATCAGAGATGATAAATTTATTCATGGGCCTTCATATGACAGTCGTTTCATGAGCGTTCCTAAACTGATTTTGTTTGTAATTGAAAACCAAGTGGTTAGAAGAATGATTTATGAAGTATAAGCATTTTGCAAGGGGGCATGCTTGTCCTTTGCCGCCCTTCTTTGAACCCCTAAGGCCCTGTTTGCATTGGTGTTGTAAAATCAGTTTACGCAAGTTGAGACAAAACTATCCCTTTACATACTTCGCAGATTGTAAACTACGTTCAAAAAGTAGTTTTCACCGCTAATCCCAACAGGTACTAAAGCATTCTTTGGACTTTGAGGGCATGTGTTAGTATGTATTAGTAGAAACCTTCCCTTGATATATTATACATGAAATTTAGTACTGAATTGAATTACATGAAAGCCCCTATGAGTTATATCTTATGATTTATACTTTACCGTGTTCTAGTACCACGCCTCTTAAGCAACATGTGGAAAGCTGTGTGATAAAACTTGAACATCTTGATTTCCACTTTGGATTTACTAATTTTCATGACTTTGCTTTTATGCTTCAAACATAGCCTGGAATATAATCAATTACAGCAAATGGTAATGTATTTTACCTACAAACGACAAGATGGGAAGGAAAAAAGACTTGAATGAATGCTAGGTTTCAGGTTGCTGTGGCCCAGATATGTCTGGGCATTTTCCTGCATGCATTGAAGAAACTTTGGTTTCTATGTGTAACATATATGTTGCAAACCTTCAGATTTCACATGATTATTGTTCTCTTCCTTGTGTTTCAGGAATGCGGACTTTTTCAGCCCTTGCATTTTACTGCAGAAATGATCGGGAGTTTCTCTCTCTAGAGTGGCCCAGTACATGTTTCTGCAGAAAGCGTTTGGAATTCATTGTTTCTGCAATTAATTATGGCTCTTACTGTGTCCTGCTTCTTTCGAAGGATAAGGTTAAAGCTTTTTTTTTTTAAAAAAAAATGATTTTCTTTCATTTTTTGGGTGATCTGTGTTCATTTGTTCATATATTCATTCTAATGATTTATAGGTGAGGAAAGAATTTGGCATAGAAGTTGAGTCTGCTATTGCATCTCGGCAGAGGCTTTCCTCTATGGTGCTGCTTCGTGTAAAGGCCAACCAGACCTTACTAATTCAACCAAGAGCTACTGCTTATATAACAACAACAAAGTCTTATTTCATTGATGGTGTCAGTTGTGTGGATCATAGGATGTCATTTTGCTTTATTATAGATCGGATATTTGGTAAATTATTAATCAAAAGATCTCTATCTATAATTTTTTTGAGAGTACATGTTGGTCTTCCTTTACCTCTTTTACTATGGTTTTTTTAACCAAGAGCTGCTACTTGTTAAGCTAAGAAATCCAGTAGACAGAATCACTTCTTCAAAGTGTAAGTAAGAAGCTGATGCTATGTAATCTCCATGACATGCGTGGACATGAGGATTTATAGTGCCCTTGCAAAAGTTCATGAAGATGTTAGTTGTTATGAGGGCGACGTCTTGGAGTGTACACATACAGGTTAGCTGTGGATAGGGGGAGCAACGGGTGGGCGGGCCTGCCCTGTGGGGTAACCCGTTCCCTGCCCCGTTAGGATTTTCACGGGTACGGGTCACCCCGTACCTGTGGGTAAACCCGTTTTGACCCATACTCATGGGTACGGGTCAATACGGGCAGGTTGGTGCGGGTGTCGGGCTACCCGCCACCCCCAACCCCCCAAACCACAAACACAATTTCCTTTCCATCAGCTAAAGTTCTCTGAGCGGAGTAATAATCAAACAAAGAAATTCATGCACAAAGCTTCACATTGATTACTCTGTTGAGACAACAATAGCACCACCACCAGATTGCACAAGAAAAAACCATTACAAACAACTAATTTTGCAGGTGTTTTTCCTTTTCTCAGAACATTGCAAAGGAAGCTCAAAGAACAAACACTCACCGTTTTAACAGCGAAAACAACACTGTGAGAGGCCAAATCCCATTCGAAACCAAATCCCACAGCTACGATGGAAAAGCCGTGACTCTTCGATTCAATGACAAATACCAATTTCTCAGATTTTCATCTCCTGTGGGCCGTGAGAGGCTGAGAGCGATGGAAACCAAAGGATCTTCATCTACTATGGCGCATGACACCTTCGTGTTCGCGAATCCAATCTCCTTCCAGCATGCCCAATCCAAGCTCCTTCTTCGAGATCTGATCGCGAATGGGATTTCCAGCTAAGGCAATAAAAACTCAAATCCTCCCACTCAGGTCAGAAATGAAGAACAAAAGAATCAGGCTTACCTGGCTGGACTCACCGGCGGTGATATGAAGCGCTGAAGCAGATCAAGGTCTGGAACAATGAACACAAGGGTGCGACTGTGAAAAGCGACGGAGACTCGGAGAGACTTGGAGGCTGGAGGCCTGGAGCTGGAGTTGCAGTCGAGAGTCGAGACAAAGTGCGATGACCGACGGAGTCGAGAGGGAGGCGACGTGTTGTCAACGGCGACGGCTGAGAGTGTGAGAGTCGAGTTGAGAGTGAGAGGCGGAGAGAGTGAGAGACTGAGAGTGAATGGATTGAGTTTAACTGTCTGACTGGCTCGGTGTGAGTGATGTGTGTGTGAGAGACTGAGAGTGAGGCGCTGTCGATGGGCGATGGCTCGGTGCTTACTCTGGGCCTGGACTGAGAGTCTGAAACAAGTCCACATCCACTGATCCACTTATCACCACATACACTGATACACAAACACACGCGACACGACAGACACGTGGAAGAAAAACATACGGGCGGGGACGGGGTACCCCGTGGGGTAACCCGTTCCCCACCCCGTTAAAATTCAAACTAACGGGTTTGGGCCCGCCCGTAACGGGTCCAAAATGGGCGAGGCATTAGCGGGTTTTTCGGATCGGGTAGCGGGCGGAGCGGGCAATTTTGCTCACCCCTAGCTGTGGATAGTACCAAGCCCAACCCCGTCAACTATTGATGCCCAGGGGGTTGGACCCGTCCCGATATTTTTTTTAATTTTTTATTTTAAAAATAATATATATCACTTTTTCATCTCAATATTTTTTTTAAAGTATGATAAATAATACTTAATACATTCAAAAATAGTATAGAATATTATTTTCATATCAACTTTCTATAATACTATATGCAAAATTATCACAACATATTAATATTAATATTTTTTTGTTTTAAAACATGAAAAATGTTATTATTGAAAATTTATTAGTAGAAAAAAAATCATATAAGTCAATTAATATGATATGACTATACAATTATATGAAAAAATTAAAGAAAGATTTAATTTTTTTTTAAAAAGTAAAATATATAAATATATTTTGGTGGGTTGAGGCATGGCGAGCTGCGGGCTAGCATTTGCCAGGCCGTTAGGAAATGGGTTGATGGCGGGTTGGCCTATCCAACCCACTAGCCCGCAACCCGTGGGCCTTACATGCAGTCGCATGTAAGGGAATGTGTGTACGTAGAGAGAGAATGGGCCTTACATGCAGTCGCATCATCCCATTTCACTCTTTCTTTAAATATATTCATGGCTGTAAAATGATCAATGTCTGGTCTGCATAGGTATCCTAACATACCCATCTCTGAGAAGAAGTGTCCTTTGTTGAACACTAGTAGCCTTGTGTTATTGCAGTTGTTAGTTTCATTCTGTGTTGCTTCTGCATTCCTTTTGGTATGGATGCACTGCCAGATTAGCGTTTCAAAGCATGTGCCTGGAGAACTACAAAATTTCTACTCATTATGGATTGTTCTTGGTTATTCTATGATCAATGCGTATCAGCAGTTGTATATACTTATATGTATATATTTGATCTTTAATATAAGAATCAATTAGCTTGTTTTCGGGGGATTAAGAAATTTATTTGTGTATCATTATATTATATATCAGTTTCAAAGTTATACAAATTTGTTTGGAGAGCATTACCCTCTCCGCTCATTAAGAGTCATTTAACTTTTGTTTGGAATATTAAAAAGGTTAAATACACTATTTAAAATGATTTATTTATATAACTAGATTATATATTACTTTATAAATTTAAAGAATTAATTTAGAGAAAAATATGTATACAAATACTTATAAATAATATATTTAACTTTGTATCATAACATAAGTCAGCTAGTTTTAATATTAAGAACCATATGAATTAATAAATATAAATACTTTTTTAATTTATTTATTTATGTTTTTTTAATCTCCATAAATAATGATAATGTTTTGAAAATAAATTCTCAACCGTAAGTATGAATATGATCATAAATAGAGCCTAATGTTTACAATGAGCCTGGATGGTCCAAATCTAATGAGGCATAAGGGGTTGATCAATCATGATGAACAAGCAATCACTACTAGAAAAATGTCATTTAGCGACGGAAAAATCTATTGTTAAATGGCTATTTTCTATCAGAAAATTTCTATTTAGCGACAGAAAATATTAGCGACCCTTGTTTTAGCGATGGAAAATGTATTTTTCTGGTAGTGAATGCAAATCCCAATTTTCCTTTCATATTTCTACTTTGGAAATAATTAAAATAGGAAGTTATTGTATCTTATTAATTAATAATTATAAGAATAGTCTGGTAAAAATACTTACAAAAAATATAATAGTTTTAAAATTAAAATGATTACACTAACTGAAACTCTTATATATTAGCAAACAACCCTTCCCAAGGTTCTTTTTTCACTTTTCAGTCCTAAAAAATGGATGTATCCCACTTTGTTTGGTTCTAGGAACTTTAGGTGAACGAAGGGATGTTTCAAATTCCATTATTTGTCAAAATGTGAAAAAATCAGCGATACTTATCTCATGAATCGTAAAACACATTGAAAAAGTAGTTGATGATTGAAAGTGATTGTGAAGCAATGTCAAACCAAAATACCCAACAAATATTAGTTCCCTTTAAAAAGTGGTGATCTAGCTCCACCTTTAAGTACCTTTTTACGATTTCCCTTGAGTTATTATTCGATTTTTCAAAAGAACAGTGGGGTTAAACTTTTTAATTAATGTTTATCTCTTTTCTCTAAATCAAAGTATACATTTGGTTTTTAGCAAAAAAATAAAGCTAATGTATACGTTAATCATTTCGATTTAGATCAAATTTCAATTTGATTATTTAAGTTTCAAAAGTGAATTTTTAGTTATTTATTACTAATACCATTAGTTTAACTTAAATGCAAATTTTGACAACAAATTTAAATGGAAATTTTGCAATTAAATATTGTTAAAATATACTTGAATATTAATTATTTAACACAATTATTTTTATATTTTAAAATTTACTCATATTTGATCAGTATTTAATTACAGGATCATTGTTAAAATTTGCTGAATAAGTATTTTCCGTTAAGTTAAACTAACTGTGTTAACAATAAAAGATAAAAAGTTCACATTTGAAATTTAAGGGATTATATTGAAACTTGATGTAAATTTAAAGGATCAAATATATACTTTAGCAAAAAAATAAAGTATATATTTGATCATCTAATTATGTATTAAACTTTCGATCAAAAATTTATATATTAAACTTCTTTAAAATATTTTTTTCAATCCCCTAATATATTTTTTCACGACCCTAATATTAACATCATTAGTTTTGTTAAAAGAAAATGTTAATTCAACAAATGTAAATCGTGATTTTACAATTAAATGTTAACAAAATAGGCTTAAGATTCAATTTTTAACAAAATATTTTAAAAGATTAGTTGTTAATATTAAAAGTGTAGAAAAACATGTATAATTTTATTCTTGATATGAGAGCTACACACATTTAATATTTAACAACACCTTCAATAGAATTGGCTCAAGTTATAAAATACTTACGTGTTATGCCTAGGAAAAATATACATTTAGCCCTTCTGTCTATTAAAATTTTATAATCCATTTCTCTATTTTTAAAATCATACTTATCAAAGTTTTCTCTTCCCTTTTTTCCCGTTTACTCAAAATAATGTTGTGTGCATCATGAGCAAAAATGCTAGGATTTACATTTGTCACTCAATGTTTCATCAAATTTGAACAGTCTAAATTTTTATTTTTAATTTTTAAAGAAATATTATAGTAATAAGTTTAGAATCTAAAATAAAGGTAATCTCCTAATTATCACTCTCTTCAAGAAACCTTTTCAATTAAAATCTTCATTTAACAAAATAAAATAAGACCGTACAGGTCTGAATCATTATTGACCTCCCAAAGTGGACCCTCAGAATGTCAAGGTAGATTCCAACGATGCAGAGAATGGAATTAGTTAAAATCATGTTTGGAAATTCAGTGAGGAACAGTCATTATGGAGTTCGAGGCAAAACATAGATTTTGAAGAATATATTTTGAGAGAATATTTTTTATGGATTCAGAAGCAAAAAGTGAGTAGGAAAGAGGAAAGAGAAAATTTATTATGAGAGTGTGTGATTTGACAAGAAAATAAATTTTTCAAAATTTATGTTTCAAACCTAGATTTTGTTACAAAACTTAGGTTTTGAAAAATGAGTATTTGAACAAAATCTAGATTTTAAAAAAACGTGAGTACTTAGATAAAACATGATTTTAACCACAAAACCTAGGTTTTATCTATATTGGGTTGGAGAACCTATTGTCAGGTCATCATCATCCCTTTGATATGAGGTTTGAGGTATATTTGGGGTGTTATCTACTCATAGTATTGAAACTGTAGTTGGAAAAGAATTAGCTACAGGAGTTTCAACATGAGTATAGATAACTGAAGGAAGGGACCGCGATACATAAGAGCAAGAGCACCTTGGTAACTCGGAGTTTGTGGTTCTGAAATCCTCATATGAAGAGCTAGATGTTTGAGAAAAAGATGTTCGGGACCTGTCAAAAGTAAGTTGAGCAGTTCCATAAGGGGATTGTGATATTTTACTTACCTGAGGCATCGGCCTTGGTGCTGGCTGGGTAGCCTGTTCTAAGTGCCAATCATTAGGAAGTACAATATCCTTCCACATAATTATTTGAGGGATTGTAATATTAGCGTTGTTGTAATATGTTAAGAAAATTATTGTTTGATCATCATCTTTGGTAAAAGGGCCATAGAAGTTGTAGTTTTTTAGACTTTATATTGTATCCTATATATTAGACATACAGGTATTGATCTAGGTTTCATGTCGAATCTGTAATATCCTAATTTTTCTATTAAGAATTAATTAGGATTTATTTAAAAATAAAAATAGAGAAAAGGGCCGTTCTGTAATTTTCAAGAGTTTTGGGGCCAAAAGTGTAATTTTCCCCTTTCTCCATAATAATCTTCTCCTCCACCGCCTTCCGTAGCCTTATCTTGAAAAAAAAATGGGAAGCAGCCACGTGGAGAGGGGAGTGGCGGTGGAGGGGTATTACACCCCACTCCACCCCACCCCACCCCAATTCTTAGCATATCACACACACAAGCATAGCGCAGGCGACAGGAAACAGAGAGGAGAGAAGGAGGAGAGAGGGAAAAAGGAGAGATGGAGTAAGAAATAGAGCTTTAAAGAAGTTTTTAAGCTTAAAGGTTCTGCTTTTGGGATCATTTAGATTAATTGTAGAAATTGTTGATGTTGAGTACAAGATTGCTATTGTCATAATATTTCCTTGCTGAATGAGAGGTGACTGCTTTCTACTTATTATGCATACTTGTGACGTGTTTGGTGAGTGATTTTGAATTAATTGTGATGAAATATTATTATGTGATACACTTTGTGTTGATAATATTGAAAATATGTTGTGATTCGTCAAAAATTGGATGTGTTGTAATGGCAATGTTTGTAAATGCCGTTGATTTCTCTTGACTTAATGGAAAACCGTTGAGCATGAAATGTTTGATTGAAACGTGCCAGTTCTATTCATGTGTGTATATTGTTAATAGTAAATTGTGGATGTACTTTGCTTAAATGTTATAAAAAAGATAATTGTAACATTGGGAGAGGAGGATGTGGTTATTGATGGGAGGTTATTCAGGGAGTATAAGGGGGTGAATATTCGGCATGCCAAAGAGGAAAAAGGTTGGATGACTTCCGAGTCTGATTACAGGAAAATCCTATGCCCATCATCAAAGGACATTCCGAGTCTGATTACTGGGTGATCCTTGCTATGTTGATGAGGACTTATGATACCCCTGTGATGTGAAAGGGGAACCCATGGTCCGGTCTTGTGCTCTGTGGTACTTGACCAGTCCACATCACTTACCGGTGAGCTCGTTGAATTGTACTACCAGTTACATGGGACAGTACTAGCCTATGGGTTCAGTTAGAGGAAATAAGGTTAGGGAGAAATATGGGAGAAAATAGAGAAAGATGATAAATCTGTGAAATGATTTCCTGTACGATTTCGTGATGATGTTGTGATAATGAAAGCTTGAAATCCATGTGATTATGAGTTGATAGATATGTGCGCACCAATGATTTTGGAAAAACGGTCATATGGATATGGATTCGATTAATCTTGGTGATCATGGTAACGATGATTGTATTGGTGTTATTATGCATGTATTCTGTGGAAAGCGAGCAGAGATGATTGTGAACTAATTGAAAAGCTTAGTTTTATTTGTCAAATTATTTTTTGTATATAATTAATTCTCTATCTCTCATCGACACTCGCTTATATATCTTTTAAGTAGAAATGCTGGTTACTGGGACTTTTGTCTCATTATATCAAATTAACATATTTCATATGATAGATATTATGCTAAATAGTTGGGGAGAGTTATGAGACTGCAAGATGTTCCTGCATCGCCTCTTTTATTTATGTGTTGACTGCTGTATATTGCCATCTATAGGGCTCATTTTGGCAAACCATGTCTCACCGCAAATGTTGGTAACTTTAAGATATAATGAATTAGAGTTGCGCAGCAAAGTAGATTGGAGTTACTAATTATTGATTTTACTTTAATTAATGACTAGAAATAAGTTAAGTATTTGGTAATAAGGAAAAGGGGTTTTACAAAATCCCTTAAATTTGATCAAAAGTTAAGTGTATCCATTATATTTTGATCATCTAAATGGATAGTTTGGTTTGTATAGCAGTTGAAGTAGATTGGTCCTTCATGGAGACCTACTTTAGAAGCAGCAAATAGGGAATCCGAAAAGTTATTGTGCCTACTGTCTCTCAGACAGACTAAGGTAGCAACATTTAGGCCTCTTCGGACTAAAGGTTTCAAAGCTACTTGGACACATCCAATATGCATCGAAGTGTATTTTTGTTTATGTTTATCTATAGATTTGAGGGAGAGAAGAACAAATTCTTCTTGCCTTAGTTGAATTCCTATGGATTCTTTTACAGTTCTTATTATGTAATTATGTTTGGACTACCAGCTATGGTTTTGTTGATAAATTTGGTTTGGGAAGACTTCTGGAAGAGTCCAGTCATCTATATTTTGGTTGAGGTCTTGAAATTGTATTTCTTGAGTGAAAATGTTTTTGAAAGGTGAGTTTGCCATGTTGGAGTTGTTATTATTGTTTGAAGAAGATGGAGATGAGGAAGATGAAGAAGATCGAGAAAAAGAGCGGAAAAACGAACTCATAACAGGGAACACAAAATAAGAACACAGAAAAGTAAAAGTCAGAAAATAAAAGAAGTGAATGCAAGCACCGGAAAGTAAATAGAAGATGGAAACAGATAGATCTGAATCTCCCTTACTTAGCATCATCACCTTCAGGTTTCATAGAGGTGTCATAATTAAAATTCATCAGAAATTGCTTTTTCCAACATATTTACAAACCTTGGTGAGATTCATACTGAGGCAGCCGTATTAGTGTTATATAATATCTCATATATGATAGACTTTGTTTAAGTACTCATATTTTTCAAACCCTGAGTTCTAGGTTTTGAAATGGGCTGCTAAACAAGTCCTAAGATATTTTATCAAAATGATGAGCTCCCCCAACCCCATTACATATGAACTGTTTTAATCTAACTTAGATGGTCAATATCTAACTTTTTTATTTTTTATTTTTATGATAAAACTTATTTTAATGGGTATAAAATCTAAAATAAAATTAATATATTAACTATCATATTTTCAAATAATAACATTTTCTATAAAAAAATTGTTAGTTTTAAAAAATTTAGATCTAGACCGTTCAAAATAAAATCTAATGGGTTGAGAGAGCTAATCACCTAATGAACACCCTAACCAGGTTCGCTAAAAAATGTCACTATATATGAATTGGATACATCATCATAAAATCTAAAATGGAAAACACAAAGTTGTGTGCGTCATGGAGTTTAGAGTATAAGCCAAGAACATTCTCTCCTCCACTTTCCCCATTACTTACAATAAAACCCCATTAACATCATATCATCTTTTTGTCTGCCTTCTCCTCTGTCTCTCTGTCCATCAGCACCTCAAAAATTGGACTCATGCTTAGCAGCAGCAGCTTCATGTGCTCCTCCATCTACACAGGTGGTGGTTGCTCTGGTTACAGCGCCAGAAGGAAGGAAGGAACACGGTGGTGGCCGTCATGATGCTTGTCCCACAAATTAGGTAGTCCCTCAAAAGTTATAAGGGCAACTATAATCCTTTGGCAATATGTATGTATGTATCTATTGTATGTCTGGTATTTTATGAGTATAAAACATGCTCATTATGTAAGCTATCTTCACAGAGTATTTCTATATTATTACTGTTTAGTTCCTACTTGGTTTCTTCATTTTTATGTGCAAATTATAACTTCGCTCTCTCCTCCGTTCACACTAGCTTGGCTGCTCATCAAGAAACTTCTCAGATCTATAACGTCCAGATTTTATTTTATTTTTTTTCAAAAAGATGATTTTTAAATAAAAATAATTTTTAAAAAGTAATAGTTAAATTATTATATTTATTTTAATTACATACTCATGAAAATAATTATTTTGAATCAAATAAAAATAAAATTGGATTGTTCAAATTTGATCTAAACGGTCCACATCTGATAAGTTTGGAAAAGTCATGAATCTTGATAAGTAACAATTGTGGACCCTCTCTCAGCACACTCACTCACGCAATCAATGTTTGGATTGAATATCTTACAAAATTGCATTGAGTTCCAACCTATTTTAGGCTAAAGAGATGTGGGCTTGTTTGTGACAACGTTTGGAAAAGTTAAACGCACATTCACTACTAGAAAAATCAGATTTAGCGATGGAATTAGCGATGGAAAAAACTTATTTAGCGATGGAAAAATCGTAATTAGCAACGGAAAAAATCCATCGCTAATAAGAGGGTCGCTAAATTTAGCGACGAAAATAGCGACGGATAATTTAGCGATGAAAACGTATTCCCTCGCTAATTTAGCGAGAGATTTAGCGGCGGAATGTGGTCCATCGCTAAATTAGCGACGAAATGAGTTCCGTCGCTAATGCCCTCGCTAATTAGCGAGGGCATTAGACAAAAGTAGTGATGGATTGTTCGTTGCTAATTTGGAGATTCGGTCGCTAATTAATAGCATTATGCCTTGCTTCAGTCACTAAAGACATACGTTTCGTCGCTAAATGCGATATTTCGTCGCTATACGTTTCGTCACTACGCATTTACAAAAATATTTCATAATCAAATCTTATTTGGTCACACAATTGACTTAAAAAAGTTTTAGATAGTAATTTCAAATACATAGTATATGTAACAATGCACACATTCTAATGTTTGATAAGTCTTAAAGTTGAAAAATACAGATAAAAGTTAAGAGCTCCAAATAATACAATCATCATTCAGGGATTTGGATCTAAATTCCTAAAAGAATTTGCAGAACTAGCATGTCGATCAGATGCTGGGGTACTCTCACCTAAAGATCGAATAGCCCCAAAAATGTCGTGCCGTATAGAAAGGCTCATCTCTGACATCTTCTTATCTACTACACGATGGACAGCACGGTTGACAGCTTCTTCAACAGCTTCTTTAAATCTAGGCGTCCCGACAAAATCTACATTCGGTGTAGGTTGAGGCGGAGCATGTTGAGGAGGAGTAATTTGACATGTACCGCCACCATAGTTGCATACCACGGTACAATGTGATCCAAGTCCATAAACATGACCTTTCTTTATCCCACCAGCTGCATTTATCCATGCCTGAGCCACTT
>JANTPZ010092529.1:0-17583 GCA_025593235.1 Vachellia pachyceras
TGCTTAATTTTGTCTGTGATGCTACTAATTCTGGTCTTTTGTTCTCTGAAATTAGGAAGCTCTTGCAAAAGGATTGGACTGTCGTCATCAAGTACGTGCCAAGGGAGTGCAATCTTTTAGCGGATGCCTTGACTAAGGAGGCTATCTCCTTCTCTGCTACCTATCATTCATGTCCGCATCATTTGCAGGCTCTGTGTTCAAACGACTCTTTGGGCGCTCTGTGCTCGAATGACTCTTTGGGATCATATCCCCACTTTGTGTAATCTTCTTTTAGTTTGGCTTTGAGCTCTGTGCTCTCTTGTTTGTATAAAAAAAAAAAGAAGATAAGTGTGATATTTAGTTTTCTAATAGTGTCCTAAATATGATTATTTTTTATTAAATGATACGTATGCCAAACAAAAAAGGAAAACTTGTTAAAAATCACTCTACACATAAAGTTAGGTCTGCGGAAAGTGATAATATCTCTTCCAACCGGTGAATTAAAATTTGAATTTTGATTGAAAGATATTCATACATTTAGCAATACACATGTACGAAAGAAATCATCCTACATGAAGAAAATATGGTCAAAATATGTTCACATTCATATTAATTTTCCTGAAAAAAACAATTCAATTCACAGAAACAGAATGGACAAAATATAAGCATGGCATGTAATCATAATATAAAAACTTGTAAACATAACGCAACGAACTTAATTACACACATCGACACTAAGATTCTAATCCGCATTAAAATACTCATTCTATACAAAGAACAATCTTTAGCATGTAAAATCATTTCCACCCCGTCGCCTGTTGGTAGAGCAGAACTCTGATATTCTTTAGTTTGATGTCACAAGAAAAAAATGGGGGCAATTTACCATCAGGTCCTAAATAACTCAATTAATAAATAAAATATCTTAAATATTTACAAAATTAACATCAGATCCCAACAGTGGTTGATCCAGTTATTATTAACAGCCAGTGATATTGTTAATGATAACTGTTGGGGAACTAGTAACAAAAAGGTCCCAAGAGTTTGTTATGCAATTGTCATTAACAACCTCAGAAGCTATATTAGTAACAATTGTTGCCTCCATTAACAACCTCAGTAATCTGGGACCTGATGGTAATTTTATCAAATTTTTTGGATATTGCGGATTACTTGGGATCTGATGGTAAATTTCACCAAAAAATTAACCTTTATATCACATAAAATACCGAAGTCATAAAAGCAGAAAAAGAGAAGTTGTTTTGCATCCTTCAAGGGGCAAAAGGATGCAGACAACCCCACAGAAAATATCTAAATCGTCAGAAAAAAAATCCCGTGTCATGTTTCAATTTGTAAATAATTTTTCTTTCCCGACCTAATTGTGCAAATAAAACATAAAATGCTAGAATGTCAATTTGTAACAAGAACTCTCACATTAAATATGATTAGGTTTAGTAAGAGACAGCGAATAAATATGGAATGACCCTTAAATAAATAAGAGTAATGTATATAAATTAAGATTCAGTACTGTCGTTCACCGCGTTGCGTCGAATTTCTGGTTGTATAGCTTTGTTTTTTAATTGGGATACGTAAGAGAGGGATGTAGGAACTAAAAGATATGTGGTCCAGCTAGCTAGTTGCTCGATTGGTGACTGAATGCACCCAAATTGATTCATACACATCAATTTGCACAGACAGATTTAATTCCAGTAAGGGATCTCCAGAAACTCTCAAATTTTTTTCATCGATCCATTCCTTGATTAATCTGTATGAATATAATACACCCATTTGCATTATATTATATCTGTATGTGTCCGTGAAATAAAACCTGCAGCATCTGCAGAGGAAGCCTCTTTAATTTCCATACATATACATCATAGGAGGATATAATCAAGGAGGCTAATAATAATCACTCTACTATACCTATACCTCCTCCTGTACTAAATATACGATTCATTGCACTACAAATTTAGATCTTATATTTAGGCGTGAGGGTGGTATTAAATATGTTAACTAATTTCCAGGACATGTCATAATAACCGAACGCCTGCTTCATGATGATATATTACTTGGGTAAATTTTTAAGAAAACACCAAAGCTTCACTTTTCAGTAAGTGCACTTTTTACAAATATATCACAACTCGATGATTATATTTCATTCTTACATTTAAACAATATCAATATTCATGAGCCTCCCACTTTGTGAAATATATGTGGATGATTCATGAGTAACTAGTTAAGAACAACACGTGTGGTGGCTAAAAGATCGGAACGGAGCTCCCATCTCCGTTGATGATGTTGATGGTGGTCTCTATCAATGCAAATTTCTGTGTTCGGGGCTTACCCAGGCGTTTCTGGAAACTTCATTGTTGCTTGCATTCTGTTTGCTGTGTTGGGTTTAGGGAATTCAGTGGCTTGAGTTAAAAGGGTATTAAAATTCAAGCTTGCAAAATTAAAATTAATTAATGTTTATACAATGTTCATAAATTTCATGAGTTCAAGAGCCATACTGAAATCAATTCCGTTCAGTCCATTGATTGGTTAGCCGATCTTCTCACCAAGCCCGCACTACTGCATTTGATTACTTCACCTAATTCATTTCCAGTGATTACAATCTACATTTTCCAGGTTGGGCGAAGCATATATATATGCTAACTGATTTCAGTGCAGTTCCGTTACTCATAACTATTACTGAATATGGCCGTTGTATTATGTTATGTACGCAAGTTAGGAAGTTAATTAGCTCAAATTAACTCGTGTGTACGCTTTGGCCAACATATTCATCAACAGCCTACGATTTTACCCATGAAAGTACAGCATGAAGAGACTGTGGTAGAAAAAAAATGAAAAGAGAGATCAGCAGAGAAACAGGAAGAATGATGGAGATAATATAGAGGGGGGGGGATGAAGAAAAGAATGTGAGGATTAGGTAAAGTCAAGTAGGCATCCAAATAGAGGCAAAAACGACATTGTGTCCTTTCCAGGTGAGAACAAGATGTTCGTCTTCTTTCTTCAATCCCCACCCAGCTGCATGCTCGTCAAGCATAGTCTTCACCTCTGAAACTCCATCTTCGCTCAATCCAACGCCTTGAAACTTGGCATTCCTCATTCGTTGCTCCCACCTGCTCTTCGGCTCCACCCTCTCCACCCTCTGTAACCCTTCTTGAGCTATAACATTCTCTATCTTCCAGCTTATATCCGCTTCGTACCATTGCCTTTGCCGGCTTCCTTTTGGTAAGAACGTGTCCACCGTGTCGTATGGTATCCACAGGTAGTTAAACGCAGACTTCAGCCTGCTCACCAGATTGTTCGATGTCAAATCGGCGTCTTCGTCCACTAAAACCACTATCGTCGGCTCTAAGCTACGCACTGCTCTCAGAAACATGGATCGGAGAGATGATGAGTCGTAAATGTAAGAGGTTGAAATTGAATGTTCCGATTCGGGGGTTAGTGTGGATAGGGTTTCGTCGGGGATATAATGGAGCATCATGTGACAGTTTATCACCAAAGCTTCCCTTCTGTGCCCTTCTGCAGCCAAAACAATCTGTTGCACCCGAAGGTGTTCGATCAGAGCTGCGAATCCGTCTTTATAACTCGAGGAAATCACTTTGAATTCTAGTATTATGTTCTTAGACCTTGCGAAGCTGACCAACTTGGAGCCCAATTCTTCGTAGGAATGGTTGAGCTTAGGCGGGATGTCGTTATTAGAAGCAGCTGCTGTGATTTTGATTAATGGAGGGACCTCGTGGCGGGTAGCAATGGCGTCGATGAGCGTGGGAATCTGCATGCAATGCGTGGAGCTTAAGTCGACGATGTGAATAACTGAATATCCCTCGGATACTTCTAGGATGGCCGAGTTAGCGGCAGTGAAGCCGAATCGGTGCCAAGGGGTTAAGTCGATCAAGTTGGCGAGCTCAATGACTGAGAAGCTGTGGATGTTCATGGCGGCGAGGTTGGTATGAGCGTCGGCAACCACAGCAAGCATTTTGCAGCTACCGGATTTGGCAGCACGGGCGGCGAGGGCGCGGTTGAAGGCGGAGGCAAGGCGTTGATTGGAGTCGCCGTCGGAGGAAGCGATGTTGTTCAAAACCCAGAGGATTTGCTGTGCAAGAGTGACGTCGTTGGATTCGATAGCGTTGGCACAGTGAACGAGTAACTGTTCCATGCAATTAGCATCGCCAAATGAATTGAAGGCGTTGGAGGAAGGGAATCCAGGCCAGGGTCGAGTCCTAGGAATCTGATTATTCTTGTTCATAGCGAGGCCGGAGAAAGGGGTGGTGATTTGGTGCAAAGAAGGCAGTGAAGGTGTGAATTGCGTCATTGATTGACATAGAGAGAGAGAAGGAGCAGGAATTGAACAGACGGCAGAAAAAGAGAAAGTGACCTGACTGGAAGCAGAGGGTAAAAATATGTGGAAGAAGAGAAGGGGCAGTGGGAAGAGATGGAAGGTAAAAGAGACAGTTCAGCTTTAAACTCTCATCCCGAAAAAAACCCAAAGGAAGTCAAACAGAGGAAAAGAGACCATACTTAGGAGAATTTCAGGCTTTATCAGGTGAGGTTCAAAAGTAGCTGGCTTGGTTTGGGGTGGGGACTTGGGAGTGAGTTGGTGATATATAAGGAAGACGAAGGCTGGCCAAGACCATTTTGGTGGCATGTGAAACAGCCGGCCACCACTTTGTCTCTGAGTGGGAGTTGGATTTGTCATCTTCTGCTCTAAGCTGAGATCTGTGCGACTCTTAGCGCTCTAATAAGCTTTCGCCACTTCTTTTACAAGGCGAAGATATAAATATGATCATCCATTCACAAATAATACTCCTTTTAAATTTCACACAATTCTAGCATACTATATTCCCTTATATATATGTATGAGAGTTAATAATCTCAGAACAAAACGTATCATTGTTCGTAAGAGATGACGGGAATTAGAATTATAAGACCCAAAATGAAGTTGCACACTTTGTCTTTCTCGTCTTTAATAATCGTCTGTTATCAACAAATCCTGGAGGCTAGCTGAATAGGATAATATGGTGGCTACAGTTCACGCTCGAGTGATGTGACATTACACAAGCATGATTATATTTTATCCCCGATACGAATCAGAACAGGAATGATAGAAGGCGATAAAAAAAAAAATAGCAAGATTTATATATGTGGACTTCTGCTATATATGTTATATAAGTCCAAGCAACATGTGGTTTTCTCAGGCTGCTTTGACGTAATCAAACTGAATAAGTTGGCACTTTTTTTTTTTTTGGCCAAATATAAGTTGGCACTTAATTAAAGGAACGTTAATCACATCCTATGCATAAAATGAGGGAACGGACGAAAACCTTGGTGAAAATATCACTCTTGTTTGTTTGCTGTGATCGATTTCCATTCCCAATTGTATTTGTTTAATACGTCTACACCAGAACTTGAATTGCCTGTATTTTTTGAAGCATGTTACCCCTATTGTGTGTGTAGCCAATTATACTGCATTACTTTAAATGTTAATTCTTCCCCCCTTCTCTCTCTCTCTATCGAATTCACTCACAAACAGATAGATTAATAATGCCCTTATGTATCGTTTCTATAGCCTTATCCCAGAAGTCCATTTGGTCTAGTACATAGCAAATTAGACTAGGACATCACATATCTACCCATCTTTTATACTTTCATTAGGCTTGCTCTTCGCTACTGCACGTGATATCTCATCTTATTCTCAATCTCTTCTTGTGTTGTGTACATTGCTCTGTCCCAAGCTCATATAAATTCCTCTTACTCTAATATTCCTTGCATGGTTTGGCTTACATATGGACATCTCTTTCCGTACATTACTGTGATACTTCCACAAGGCTGCTTGCTTTATATACTCTCGAGAGGGTCAAAGGGCCCACCACATAACATATGCTACAACTATATGTGCTGTTATTTGGTCTGCGAGGAATGGAAATTGAGAACTAAATATAGTGTTGCCAAATCATGCATGGTCTCCGAGAAACCTCAAAAAGGCTACAACCATGTTCGTTTGTTTTCTTTATTAGCTCGCTTTTGTGCTAACTAATTTTCACTGTTTCAGGCGCAGAATGGAATCTCTCTTGCAATCAAAAAGGTGAAGAACTTTTTCTACCAATTAGTTACACACACACACACACTGCCATATCTGTCATGAATAAATAAACTACTGTATAATTATTTGTTCAATGACTCGGCTAGCGAAGGGAATGAGAAGAATCTGAAAGAAGCGAGTAAGGGAGAACAGCAAAAGTTAAGGAAGTGTCATTATAATATCCATGGATGAGAATTTTGAGGAGGATTCCTATACTTAAGGTACAAGAACTAAAAGACACATGCTGGATAAAGCAGCATTGTTTGAAGCAGTTTTTTTTGAATTTCTGGTAAGAGAATTTCTGTGAGCATTTGCTGTATTTGTTTTCCTGTGATTAAAAACAACACTAAAAACAAAAACCGCAAGGCATGAAAGTAAGGAATGTATCCATCCATGTGCTTTTGTGATTTTAATTTAAATTAACCATATAAAGAGCACGCTGGGTCAGGATTATGCTAGTTTTTAGGAGTCCAACTTACCCAAAACATACGAGAGCCAAAGGTATAAAGACACAGACTTCGAATGTTGAGCTATATAAATTAACTCTTCTTCATCTTGTGATCCTTAGACTCGTCGATCACCATCTGATGTATTATTCAAGGTCTTGTGATTCAGAAATAATGTCCAACCAATCAAGCAATGGGCCTTTGTATTGATTCTCCTTGTTATATATATATTGTGGTCCTGTTTTTACTCGACTTTGCAGGGTGACTTTATTTGATCCACAACACACACACACACATATATATATATTTAAAAATGTTCCATTATTATAAAGGTCGAGCATGTTCCGTTTCCGTTCAAGTGGTATGTAGCTTTCAATGATCAAGTTATTATCCCCGTTCAATACTCTGTCAAGCTATAAATGAGAGCCCCATACTGGGAAGTCTCATAAGTAAAGTAGTGCAAAGAACTCTTCCTCTAGACTTGTGTTCATGATAGACTACGCAAATTGTGCTTTTGAAACAATAATCTGATACTTTTCAAACTATAATGCAACTGAATCACCAAAACTCGTGCATCTGAAACTTGACAGAGCTAGAGCATTCTTTGGATAGATAATGCATGTGATACATGGACTGAGTCTGATCTTAGTGACTGATTCTCTCTCAAGGAGGACATATATATCGTCACATCATTGACAGATTCTCTAACTCAGTATTTCACTAAGCTTGAATCCCCTCCGGAATGAATTTGTTAAACTGAGGCAGATCAAGAACTTTTTTTTTGCCAGGCATATATATCCTCATACCCGAAGCAATTGTATTGAAGGCACTATCTGCACTAAATGTAGGCATCTCTTCCAGTAAGTTGTCAAATCTTAAATTGTCAAAATGTTAAAGACTAGCCCTTTCAGTTAAATCCAAACCCGTTGGTAAATTAAGAGCTTTATTTGTAATCTTCCTCATTGCTCTTGCGAAGTTAGTAACATTCCAAGAATCCAGCATGAATGGGATTATGTCATTTGGTTTTTGAGAGACTTGAATGATGACAGTAGTAAAAATCAAGGTTGGTAGAACTGGTGCAAAGTTTTGTTCGTATATCAATTAACAAGGCCGAGAAAAAGAATGTAAATAATATGCCATAAGATGCAAAGTTTTTGTCCGAGTTTTAAGACATAAATCAAGTTGCATCTGTCCACAACCTCACCTATCAAAAGCATCTTCCTCCTCCTTCTTACCAGTTTAGATTCAGAAAATACTTTTAACTTTTTATAACACGGCAGTCAATTAAAGACATCAGAGTCAAACCCCAAAGCATGCATTCCTAACAGAAACATATAGGCAAGGGATCTCAAAAACTGAGAAATCTTTGGCTCTAAACTTCGCGAGTATATACAAGAACTAAAAGACATGAGCAGGTTTTACTGCTACTACTATTATCTTTTGGCCAGAATAAAGGACTAATGTTTGAGCAGTTTTATTTTATTTTACTTTTGGAATTTCTCTTATACTAAGAGAATTCCCTGAACATTCGCTGTGTGTGTTTTTCTATGATTAAAAACGACACCAAAAACAAAAATTGCAAGGCATGAAAGTAAGGAATGTATCCATACGCTTCTGGATATATTCCCTGGCGTGTTGTTCTTTGTGCTAATTTTAAATTTCTGATAGTAATTAAAACCAGAAGACTGGCTCAGGACGCTAATTTTAAGGAGCCTAGCTTACCCAAAAACATAAGGAAGACAGAGGTTAGGACACAATACGAATGCTGAGGCGCTGAGCCATAAATTATATTACATTAAGGCACAGTTAAGAAGACGAGGCCTTTCTATAAATTATCTTTATATATATATATGCTTACATTATATGTTGTGGTCCTATTGTTCTTTGCCGTATGCTCATTTAATTTGATCCACAACTTTGATATTTTAAATTTATATTTGCAAGTGGCATGGTATTCAAGTATTTTCACATGGGAGCGCACACAATCAAGTCTCTCATTATTATAGGATCGAAAAAATTCTGTTCCATTTTTATGAATCTGAAAATTTTTATAGAATAAATTAATTTTGACGTCCACTTCAATTCTGTTCTTCATGGTTGTTATAGTAATTTTGAGCTCGTATTTGATTCATGAGAAAAGCTGTTAGGATTTGAGCTTTATATAAAGCTGAAGAAAATTCGCACTATTTGTAATTGATAAATATTACAACTTCTTATAAATGTAAAATGATGATGATGATGTGAAGATATAGATAGATTAAGGAACAATAAAGAATACCAAAAATATTGCCATTACATGTTTAAATTATCATATTATATTAAACATCAATCAACAAAATTATATTATGCCTTCAAGAAGTTGCATTATCTATCAATAATATGTCATGCTAAACATAAACATAAATTAATTTTCAGATTTCCTCTTACATTTTATTTCATTTTAAGAGAATCCAAATTGAAGACATGTATACATCATTTTGTTTTTTTACTAAGTACATATATCTTTTTCATGGAAATAATCATATTCAAGATAGTATTTATCGTATTTGTGAAGAAATAACCACTTTCATTGCATCCAAACCCCATTGGTAACAACATCCATCATTTCATTCTCAGCTAAAATATCATTGGGCTTTCAGTTGTTGGGCCGAGTCATTTCCAAGTATCGGCCTACTGAGGACTTGTTTCATCAGTGCAGGCCCACCCAATTTAATTGGATTGTCTGTTAATTGCACTTTGGATTTTTCATCGAGCGACGTCGGCCCAGCCAGGGAATCAGGCCAAAACGACGGCGTCGTTTGTCAATAAACGTTCTCGAATTTTTCCAGCCTGTCCACTCACCGTCTTTTTCGGATAACGCCATGTGATCAGCACATGGCATTTCGTCTGAAACATGAACTACGAGTGTGAATATGTTTCTCCATGATTCTTTTTCGAAATAGCACAATATATAATTACTTATTATACGTGGGACGAATTAATAGATGAGACGACTTATGTTTAATTATATTGCAACCTAACACTGCGACTGCATTTTTGTTTTACTTTGCAGGCACAAGTAGGTGAGAACGTTACAAACCGTGGATTAAATGACCTACTTCTGCCTTTTTCTTTTCCTTTGGTCAAAAGCTTTCATGAATGGCCTGTAATTCATGGATTATCATACACTTGGTAGATCAGAGAAGAACATGAATAAAGGAAAGTGGACCATGTGTTATATAATTGGATTGGCCATGTGCCCATAATACTTATCCAAACGACAGATCCCCACAAAAAGTTGAGGAAAAAAAGGATGGTTTGACGAAAATTACTTGTCAATTTGTAAATGTCTAGATACGGAGGAATTAGCTCATAACTTATAAAATTGTGAATTTAAGTATTGTGCTTAACCGTTGATTGTATAAATCCAGAAATTAATGTGCCCAACAAAAGAATCGCGTTGTTTGGCAACGTTTATGGGCTTCTCAAAAATACATTCAACAGTGTTTTTTCGTAAAACGAGATAATCCACTTCACATATTTACCTTAACTTTCGCAAAGCACTGTTTCTTGGATTTTTGTGTTTGAGCAGGCTCTTATGAAGCTATAAACATGAACTTTGTCTCGTGAGGAAAAGTCAATAAACAGCACTTCAAACGAGGGTTACACGGGGACGGTGTATATAACTTGTGGATGGAAAAAGTGAGATGTGATCAGGCTGGTTCGAACCGGAAACAGGTGAACCGGTCACTGATCCGGTCCGGTTGAGGTTCTGACTCCAGTTGGGATCAACCTGGGGTTGATCCGATCAGCCTTTTTTTTTTACTTTTTTACAAAATTTATTAGGATGAAGGCGAAGTTGTTGGATTAGAGTGGGATATGAGTAATAGAAGCAAAAAAGTATGAAACACAGCTTGAGGGATTATAATTTTCTTCATCATTGGAAGGCATATGTATATCTGAGAGAAAATATGGAGTGTTAAGGTGAATGAAGACAGCATGATCAATTATAATGTAAGTTGAAAGATAAATCTATATACACTCTTAGAAGAATACAAGTTGGTATTTTCCCACCTAACCTTCTATATTGTCATTTTGTTATATGTTGATTGCTCTTGTCCCATTTGTAGAATACATGAAGAAGAACATTTTGGTGTTTGATAGAGAAAAACAAAATGTGAGAAAGAAAAACAAAATGTCCCTTTACCATATATATTTTGAAATTTTGAAACAATAAATAACATTGGATAATAGATAATCTATAAGTATATTATTGATTTGGTAATTGTTATTTTGTTAATAATGGAATTTACTACTTATTTTTTGAAATTTTTAATAATTTGATTGTGTCAATACGTGATAATATTTATTTTTTTAATTTTGTATTCCTCACCGATCTGACCCCTGATTTGACTTATATCTGATCCACTAACCATTAACCTAATACCTTATTCGGTTCAGTCACCGATCCGATTTTGATAACCTTCGATATGACAGAGCATAGAAAACCAAGTACGTACATTCTGAGAGTACGTGGCCTTTGGTAATTAAAAAAAAAAGAGTAAAAAGAGTGATGGGTTTTGGCAACCATCCAATTTGGAGGGGTTAGAATGGAATGGGCCCACCATTAAATTCCCCCATGAACCTTTGTACTATTAATTTGATGTTAGGCTATAAGAGAAAGAAAGTGATAAGCCCAGAAAAAAAAAAGTAAGATTAGATTTGGTAACATAACAGTGCTGGCACATGCAACTTCCAAAGTGACCAACTTTTCTATTGCATGCTCGTGTCATAATTTGGAAGCAGTTGCAGGAACTTTTGGTGTTAGCGATGGTGGAATTTGATTTCCCAGCTTTGTTTTTTAAAAAAAAAAAAAATTTCCTAAAACATTTAACAGTATACAATTTGTGATGTTTTATCTTTAAAATATTGGGTTCATGTTTAAAATATTGCAGACGCAAAAAAAAAAAAATACGCAGATCACTGTGAGTATTTGATCTTAATTGAGTGGTTTCCAAATCTGAAAATTAAAATGAATCTTTGAGCAATTTCCAAGCTGGTGGGGGAGCGTTTGCCCATCCCCAGAATAAAGTAGGTTGGCCAATAATTGGAAGCTACACACTCACCGGCCTCTTAAAATGTTGTACTGCAACATAAGCATGCGTATCAAATACAATGTACAACGTGTGGGGATATAACATATTTAAAATGTTTGAAAGCAGAGCTGGTGGGAAGCATACATGTATGGTTATGTACATTCAACAATAATACACGAAGCAATATTCGCAAAAAGATCTGTGTGCTGAGTAAGTACTTTAAAAGTGTCAGTATACGTGGATATCAAAGTATTCATGCACATTATTGAATTATTTTTAAAAATGATAAATATAAATATTTTATATGATTTAAGTCCATCTTACTCAATTTTTTTTAAAAATCAACTAACTTTTCCACTAACGAGTGAAAGCTAGAAGGGGAAGCATCTGTGAGCAGCGAAGGATCCATCCGATCACCGAAGGACCTACGTGCATTTCAAGGCACCCATAAGTTCTAGAGAATTACGTATATATTAGTACTATATGATTTATTTTACACCCACTCATTTACTAATTTTGAATCTACTAAATTTTTGCTCAAATTCTTCTCAAAAAATATTTAAAATAAACCTTATTTATCTTCTTAAAAAAATAATTTTCACCCTGAATCAAAGTTGTGAGTCCGCCCCTACATCCGATGGTGAGAGAGCAGCATTGAATGGGGAGACAGCGATTCAAGAGTTGAAAAGCAGGCATGCATGGTGCCTTTAAAAATAAATAAAACAAAGACGGAGAGCACTACAGTTAATGAATTGCTAGTAATTAATTGGGGAAGTCAGGCACTGGGCTTCAAAACGAATCTCAGAATGCAAAAATAGACTGTTGCTGCGTCATCTCCATTCACTTTCAGGTAGCCCCAACTTGTTTGCCAATTTGCATTTTAACTTATCACACATCCACGTAATTTCACCTTTTTAACCCCCACCCTCCTCCCTGCTTATCGTAGTCGTTCTGGCTTTTTATTGAAAAATCAAATTGCAAAATATTTTAAATAAATAAATTTATAGATCTAGATCACGATTTATCCAGGTGATATGATGAATTTTTTATTTTTTGTAATATTCGATTCTTTTTGGTGACTCTAGAGATTTACCAGTTTCCATTATCTGGTGCGGGAGGTATCGCTTAATCCTTCGGCTGTCCGATATATTTGTGCTATTCTCGGGTCTCATGCCGAGATCTCACAAGATCAGAGCACGTGAGCGAAAACAGCCGCTTGCGATGTTCTGTAGAGGAAAAAAATCAACAGCATAGCATTATTCTCTTGTTTTCTCTTGGAAAAATGATCTGCAAAGAAAATTCAACACGGCACTACGTACTTCGTTTGATCTACGTCTTATTTTCATAAAAAAATAATATTCCTCACATATTTACTTATAAAATTACCTGTATTTCCAAACTACTTTTATCATCAAAGAAGGATCGGGGAGATAAAATAGTGAAATGGTCGAAATGATACGATGGTGTGGGGAGTAGGTGTTGCAAGCAGTAGTGGGAGGTGAGGTGGAGTGGGGCCCAGAGAGGAGGAGGGGAGAGGGTTGGATGGGGCCCACCCGGGGGGTTTGGGAATGCGGCGAGACGCAGCATGGTGAACGGGGAGGAAAAGCCATCGTGCATTTTGCAATCTGCGTCCTCCATTCAAAATCTCAATCAATGCGCTCCCTTTACTTCATCGTGCTCTGATTCCGAGCATCCGCCACTCCCACAAGTATTCGCTTTGCGATCTGAAGTGTCTCCCACTCCTCTTCCCTCCCTTCTCCCACCGAATCACTCACCACAAACACACGCACACACGCACATACATATATATATACCCTCCCACTACTATATATCTCATGATCTCATCCCTCTACCACTCAGTGGAGCTTTGGTGTTGGAGAACTAATTAAAATCCCAATACAGCCACCTACGGAGAACACAGTCATCCTTCCTTACGTACTCAGTAATTTGGACATGGTGGAGAAGAGCGGTAGGAGCCGCATATGATTTGTTGTCTACTCCACAGTAGAAACAAGGCAAGATCCCAAAACACAAACTGTTCAACAGAAACGCCCAACACAAATGTACTATCCCTCCAACACTCCCAAAAAGTCGCCTCAATAGCCTCTCTCTCTCTCTCTCTCGCTGCATCGTTCTCTTCCACAACGTTACTGTTCCTTGGTTGCCGCAGGAGTGCAAGACTGAGACAAAGGAACGAAACAAAACCTACGACGTACTTCACAGGCATGTCTCTCTCCACCTCTGCGTGAGTTCCCTGCATGCAGGGTGGGAGCCACGTCTACTACCGGTCGCAAACCTGTTAACGTCCCCGTAAATTGGGCTTGCTTACTGTTCAAGCTCAACTTCCATTCCAACTTCCTAGTTCCTACCTAGCTACTCGTTCCTCCACTACGCGTGTTTTGCCGAGGATGTCCCAATCATGCATTACCCTTGGCCCCAACTTCAATAGTATATCCATGTACCCCCGAGTTTATAATATTTTTTCAGTGTTCTGGTGAGAGTGAAACTGACAATAGCGACAATCCTGAATACCAGTGATGAAGATATCGAAGGGAACAGAACTTGGATATTTGATTATTATTATTATTATTGGTTAAATAATTCTGTGTCTATGAACACTAACACACAGAAACCCAGTGCCTGTGGCTTACAAAATATCGCCGGTTCACAGTTGCGGCAGAAATCCTCTTCTCCATGAAAATAAAGTCAATAGTAAAACTTAAAAGTGGAAGGAGCAGAGATTAGAAGGTCAAGAGGGATATTACAACAAACTACCCGTGCCTATGCCCTTCCGATTCACAAAAATATGAATCTCTTCAGACATTGACGGAGAAGAGTGACCCCTCAAGCGAAAAAGTTGAGAAGCTTGGGCTCTCCGGCGTGAGCGTAGTGAACTCCAGGTCCACTTTCCAAGCACACCGTCGTCGTCACGGATTCTTCTGAGTTCATAGACGATGTACCCGGCCGGCCGATTTCCGATCTGCAGCTATAGCCTGATACTTTCTGCTGGAAACTCGGCATCAACCGGAGATCAAGATCGGCCGTTTGAGCCTGGTTAGATTCATCTGATCGCTTGCGTTTGCAGGAAGAGAACTTGTTAGATCGCGAATTCGTGAACCGGGAACACAGGTTCGGATCCCTGATGCTCCACATGTCGGTGCACGCTACTTCCGCCTCAGACGCCTCGTCGGTAGCCAGCGTAGAAGCATCCAGGCAGAGAAGCTCGGGAATGGGCCTTAACGTACCGCCACGCAGCACTGTCTCAACGGCAGCCTGACACACGTGCCAGTTTCCCGTCCACAGTAGCCCCACCGCTCCGCTCACCGGATTCACCGTTCGCCCACATGATTCGAACAACAAGGACTGAAACAGAGCTGCAGAAAGCAGCCGCTACTGTTAGAAACATACTGACAATGAATAGCAATATCGTCGTGCAGTGATCAAAAGCAGAGGAGGTGAAAATTACCAGGTCTTTGATTTTCAGGAACGTTGGAAATGAAGGACATGAGACCAGCACGGCCAAAGAACTTGGCTACGAAGACAGTGGCATGCCCCTGAGCCTCGGGCGTATCGATCCACTGCAGGCAAGGCCGCAGAATACAAGACTCGCTGCAACCTTTTCGAAGGACTCTGCAACCGTTGCAACTCATACCTCTCGGGGGACAGAACCTCTCTCTCTCTCTCTCTCTCAAAGTCAAAATCCCCGAAACAGAGGGAATCGTGCTCACATGAACACACTAATATCTTGAAACTCACAACGAATGGGGAATTGGGGAGGCTCTACTGGGGACAAAGAATGCAAATTCCGCAGGAGGTGGGCGTATATAAAGTGGAGGAGGATGACGAAGGAGGAGGTGGGGTTGGTTGGTATTTAACCGTGGTAGGGTTAGTTTGACTATGGTCACTGCTCCTTTTCTGTGTCTGTGTGGAAGGGTCAGATTCCAAGGTCTTGGGCGTCAGCGGCTCCGTGTTTCCGCGCATGGATGTTCCTCCACCGTTGGATTCATTTCTTTTTCTTCTTTTTATTGTGGATATTATTGTCTTTCCCTTTCTTTTTCATGTATTTTCAGCTCCCATTATTCCATTTCCACGTCACCTCACCTCACCTCATGATAAACAACGGGTTTTATTCATAAATAATAAATAAATACACTGATTATTTTTAGACGGCTGTGCTTTGCTAGGCAGGTGGAAAGCGGAATGCCCGTACGTTGGAATTATCAAACGAGGCTTATAATTTGGGGTGATTCGCCTTGAGCAAGGCGCGTGTGGCACGTACGGGTTGGAAAAAGAATTAAGAAGTGATTAATTATCAATTACATAAATATAATGATACTGAATGGTAATGTTGAAGCACTAAGTGGAAGGCTGAGGATTTGAGTGATGAAACGGGGGCACTAATGATTGATGGATTGGTTCACGATTAGGGAACACGAAGTACGATTAGCGTGAGAGTTAGGACGCTTAAGATACATGGTGCTTATTTGGGAACTCCGTTGAGAAAATGGATTTTACAGATTTCGAGGCATTTTGGGAATTTCGAGATGGTTTTACGGATTTCAAGATGGTTTTTATGGATTTCAAGATGGTTTTTACAGATTTCGAGATGGTTTTGTCTCGACTTACGTGCACCGTTGGAAATAATGGCTTCCCAAACAGGCGCATGAAAGGTCAAACTAATTTGGGTTTCCCTGTATTTTATTCTACTCCTTGGTGGCATGGCTTTCACTGCCCCGCGCGGTAAAATCTGCGGTTAAACTTCACTTCCACTGTAGTTTTACTAGCTCAGGATCATGCTCTAATTTTATCTAAATTATATTAATTATTAATTGTGTTGTTTTATCAAGGAATGTGAAACCGGACCGGACCGGCCGGTTCGAACCGGAAACCGGCGAACCGGCCGAAAAACCGGTCTGGTTTGGTTTCTGACTCCGGTTCAGTCAGAACCGGTTCAGACCGGTGTGAACCGGTATTAACCCGGCTGACCCGCCGAGTTGGGCCGGTCAGACGGGTTAATATTTTTAAAATTAATCAGGGATGAAACGACGTCGTTTCGTCCCTTAAAAAAATAAAAAAAGTTTTAAACCCCCCCAAATGTCCCCCCGTGCCCCACCAGTCGACGGATTCGAGACAGCAGCAATTTCATTTTTTGCGCGCGTGCCTGAGCTCCGTCGTCACCGTTGATCGTTGCTCTCGCCGGCGACAGCATTCCGAAGGCTCCTCTTCTCACCGGTGACCTCTTCCTTTCTCGTGTCCTTTGGTTTGTTTGTCTTCGTCTTATTCGCCGTGTTTCGCCTTCTTCGTCTTCATCTTGTTCGCCGAGTGTCTCCTCTCACCGCCGACCTCATTTCTGCCTTGTCCGGTTCCATTCTCTCTACCTCATCGTTGGTTCAGCTCTGGTATGCCCTCATTTCCCCTGCGATTCTTCTAGTTTTTGCCCCATCAAAAACCCTCGTTTGCGTCTGTGATGGTTGAAAACCATTTTGCTGAAATGTTGCTCTGTTTTGTGTTGCTGAAATATCATTATGTTGTTTTATGTAAACGAGAGTTGGCGTCCACTTCTGTTTGATGCTTGCTTCTTGTTCTCTGTTTTCACTCTATATTGCAACAGGGAGGATGAAGTGATGATGATCAATATGTAAACAAAATGATGGCTTTGATTCCATGATTACTGTTATTTTTAACTTGCTGATGATTTCCTGCTGCTGTATTATTTTCTCATGATGTTTTGATAAGTTTAGGTTTTTGAGATATTTTTCAAGATACGTTGTTAGATAATCAGTTTTATTGACATATATTTGAACCTGTGTGGTGGGAATATGAAATGCAGTGCTGCATAATAGTGTAATAGGAAGGGAGGGAGAATGACTATGTCAGTTTCTGGTTCCCAAATGGCCAAATCAGTTAAGGAGGTGATTACAATTCGCAAATGGTGAGCCATGCCATTATAAACCTCAAATGGTTGCTAGTAGTCATTAGCCTTTCTGCTGTTAGGCTATTG
>JANTPZ010092530.1:0-62935 GCA_025593235.1 Vachellia pachyceras
TTAGGTAAGCATTCATAAAAGTAATATTGTTGATATTGATTACTTTTTTTGAAAAATTAATCGCAATAAACAATATTATTATATTTTTTATTGTTTAGTCAAGTGATTTAGAATTTGATCAACTTGTAGTATTATACTAGGTTCTTAATGTAAGAGCCATCTAATTTTTTTTGGAAGATTAAAAAAGTTAAATAGATTGCTTTATTATAACATATATACTAAAATATTTATGTATACCAATAAAACATATATCAGTTTATAATAAAAAATAGTTTGGGAACATGATAAACATATTAATCAATAAGCTTCCCTAATCTCTCCATAACAATTTAACAAGCTTTTATATTAAGGGCTAGATGCAATATAATTTAATTGAACAAGTTGGCAAAAAATATTAGTTAGTTGACCATATATTTCATATTTTTTGTTATATAACAAAGAAAATTAAATTTATAAAATAATATTCAATTTCAAAAAAATAAATGTATTAATAAAAAATAAGTATCATACGTAACATGCATTCTCTTTCTCGGCGCTTACTGCTATTTTTAATTTGTGTAGTCGTGGTAGTTACGCATATGTGAACGAATATTTTTTAATTGCATATACTGATTCGTATTAAGTATCGCCTCATCAGTATAGAGTCATGTACTAATTAATCATACCGACAAGAAACCAATGAGGCCTATATATAGGAGTTGTTGTTGTGCACTAAATGAATATTGATTTTATTTAACCTATTTTGATGATAAGAAGATTAAAGAGCGTTATTTTTTTCATTAGCTTAATTCCTGTGACATTAAAATCAGTCCTTGGGTATGAAGCCAACCGTGTTGGGAGGAGTCTATCCACCTTGTGTGCGTTCAGTAACTCTGACAGAAATTAGTCACTGCCATGGGCGGTAGATACTCTGGAGAAACAAAAAAAATCGCTCCTCTTGAAATTATATGGTCATAGTAACATATATTCCCTACATATTGATAGATTCTCACTTGAATGGCTTAATTACTTCCTGGTTTAATAATTAAGCTGAATAATTAATGCACCTACGGTTCATAATAGACTTCTTTTTCCATAAGACCCCCCTGCGAAGTCCTGCATGGACAACGAATATTTGGTTAGTCGAAATAAGGAATTCAATAATTTGAATGTTTATTATTTTCTCATGGCCTGGGTTGGTAAAACACGCTAGCTAGCTAGTATTTCTTTCTCTCTTTCTTTTTAGCTGCGAGTTTTTGGAGTAAGTAACAACCATGGTTTGTTTAATTGATGAGCTTGATATGACCCATCTAGAAAGTTCTTGTCTGTAAAGCTGGCAAATGGGTCGCTTCCATGCATGCTAACAAGTTAATTGGCTTGATCTCAAAATGAGCTCTATCTCGTATTCGAAACGTTATATGTAAAATTCAGCTTTTATTATAAGGGTTTCGTGGTGTTGGTCTTGTGATGTGAACAACATTTTTATTTACAATTTTTCTCAAATACAAAATTAGTAAATATCAATTTTAAACATAAAATACGAATTGCAACATCTAAAGTATAAATAATAATTCTTTAAGGATAAGTGAAAATACAGCATAATACAAATGCTTCAACGTTTGATTATTTTGTCATCGTGTAATTAAAAAACTTGCATTGAGTAAATAAACTCTACTTTTCAAATAACATATCTAACTTATATCATAAAATCACACTATAAATCTACCCTCATAAACTTTAATGATTTTATTTTTTCAAAATTTGAGGATTAAATCCTAATAAGCCAGTCCCATAAGGGCTCAAGCTTAAAATCTGTTTTCAAGCCAATTACTAGAGCTCGTCCCTTTAACAAAATATGGGATAAACATGCCAATTCCACATCCCTAGTTCATTTTGCCTGTCTTTGCTTGTCCATTAGGGGCATGGCATTCATGGCTATTCCAGAAAACTCAAAGCGAAAAGGGGGAAAAGGACAAGACGAAGAAAAGTCAACATCTGCATGGAGATATACGTAAGATGATATTTATTCAACATCGTATGTGTGAAAAGGAAAACGTGCATGTCAAGAATTGCCCAAATAAGAAGGTTAGTTAGGTCCGGGGACAGTAACAGAGTGGAATTTTCCTGCGCAGAAATCAAATTCTATAATACTTCTTTTTTTCTATATAAAAGCTAAATAACTCATTTGAATAGATTAAATAAATGAGTTAAGTTAGTTATTTAAGATAAATATGTATTGATCATTCTAAAATGCCATTTTCATCATGATTACCTTTAGATATAACCCCTCAATGAGTGTAATTGATAATTTATAAATTTAGGTGATAAATTGATTGGAATATTATATTTAAAATTAAATTCAACATCAACCAACTCTCATATTAATTAATTAAATATGGGGTAGTAATAGAATTACTCTGGAATTATGTATTTTCCAGTCAAAATAAAGCGATACCAGCATAGTTAATTATTATAGGTCAGACAAAGTATAATAGCGAAACTACCATATCACCATGTACGTAGCTACGTACTATTAAATAATGAATCCGAGTGATATATAAATCATACTCAGAGAGTCATAGGCAGGGAAACAGTGTAGGGTGACGCCCACAGAAAAAAGGTATATTCTGTATATTCTGTATTCACGAATCACGACCCGACCCGGGTAATGTAGCCACACTTACTTAGCAACCGTTGCTACGTAGTACGTACATAACAAAACGTACGTACGTGAGTGCTTGAGCTGCATGAAAAATGGGCTACACCTCAGAGATACGCGCGCGCGTGCGCACACACACACGAGCACTGGGATCATGAGCGCGGGCAACTCGCATTGGTCAAACCGTCAAAGCAGGTTTAGCCGCCTTTTTTCTTTCTAACCCTTTCTTTCTTTCTTTCTTGTTTTTTTAATAAGAATAGACATTCTATTGCTGGAGGTAATTTTATTCAATGCCTTGTTGATTTACCTAATTGAGAGAGTTGGTTTTTTCTGTTGAACTCAAACCTTAGTCATATATGACATTTTCCTTTTCTTTGGAATGAGAAACACAAAAGCCAAGAAAATTGGGTTCAACAAAACCCAATTTTCTCTCGGAATATAATGTTTATAATTAACTAGACTTCATTCTCTGGCATGTTTAAGATTCGTTTATTCGATAACTTCAATTAAAATGAATTATTAAATATTAGTAGAATATGTTATACAGTATTTATTATTATATTTTCCATGAACACACAATCTATGTGTTCATCCAACATTTACGTCATCTTCGACATTATTAAGTTTATTATAAGATTGCCTATTTCTAAATATTTACTTACAGATAGGCTTGCAAATATTCAACAATTAAAAAGTGTCATCCACCACATAATATGTGGGAGGCTTATAAATCTTAAGTCATTTCATTTTCATAAAAAAAAAACAATTCACATGTCCCATATCAAATAAATATAATAAAATAAAAGATATTTCATGAAGCCCCATAAAATGACAACATCTACCTGTATATGTTTTCCGCTACCAAATAATCTGTGTAAATTCTCAAGTATTTTCTTCAAATTTACAGACGTTACAAGCTTCTTACACCCGTTTTAATATCATGCATAGCTATTTTCATTCCATCCTTCAAAAGGAGAGGATGGAATATTTCTAATTCTGCAAGCAAATCTTTGATATATAGCTAGCTCCCCCCATTAGACGCCTGATGATTAGCTAGCGGACAAAATTTTGCACTTCAAAGGAGTGAATAATCAATAATTACCGTTAAATTATTAGTAACATTCTAAATAGTGAAAAAGGGATAAAAGGGGGAAAATAAACCTACAGCATCGTCATAAAGACAGTTATCACGTTACTTCCAACATAATGGGTTTTATTCAGCCAGCACAAGACATTCATAATTGAACAAAGACATGAGAGAGAGGGAGAGTACAAAAAGTCAGAGAGAATGCACTAAATATTACATCATACGGGGAAGAAAAGTCTTACAGGTAACACTTGACACAGTTTCTGATGCCTTATCATCTCTTCAATGGTAAAGAGTGAATGCAAAAATGGGTACAAAGTAGAGGAGAAGAAAAAGAAGAGCCCAAGGAAACATTTGATCTCCCAAGAACAGCAATTTGCTGCATCATAATACGACCATGCTTTGAATGCTAGAACAAATAGAATGAAATGTGATCAAGCAGAGGCAGAACCAGGACCTCGGAGCAGTGAGGGCAATTTTTTTATTTTCAAGCAAATGACAACAAACTTATTAGTGTAGATAATTTGAGTGGGTTCAAATCTTAAATATCAGTGGGTACAAAATAAAAATCTAATAGCTATTTACATATAAGAAAAAAATTCCAGTGGGAGTAATTGCCCACCCAGAAAAGCATGTGGCTTCGCCACTGTGATGGAGTACTGGCTGGCACACTATTTTGCAGTTTACTATTTAAGGAAAAGTATTGTGTAAACATCCTGGAGCTAATTTGCAAAGCTAAGATCCCCCATACTCTCAGTGGTCAGGACACAATCACTTGGCGTATAGGTAATAAATTCTCTGTCAAGTCTGCTTATGATCTTCTTATGTAGAATCAGCAGGATGACAATAGCAAGCTTTGGAGTTTAGCTTGGAGTTGGAAGGGTCCCCAAAGGATCCGGATTTTCCTGTGGCTTACTCTTAATGGTAGATTGCTCACCAATATGGAGAGAAAGAGGAGACACATGACTGATGATGATATGTGCAGTATTTGTGGCAGGGAGCTAGAGGATATTGATCATGTCCTGAGAGGATGTGTTTTAGCTAGAGATTGCTGGTCCTTAGTCGTGCCATCTCAGCATCTCCAGGCTTTCCTTACCAAACCTTTTATGACCTGGTTGCAGACTAATTTGGAATTCAAAGGAAGTAACTCCACATGGAGCACCCTCTTTGGTATTCTCTGTTGGAAGTTCTGGAAAGTCAGGAATCTTCAAATCTTTACTGATGATGAGGTCTTTGGTCCGAGATTGGTGCATGAGGCATTATGCTTTACGGATCATACCCAGAAAGCCTTAGCTGTTGAGAATCTTGTTCCTTCTAATTGATTTTCTTTGTGGCGGGCTACTTCTTGTTCAGCCTTGTTTCCTCCCTTTGTTTCTGTGTTTCCTCTTTGTTTCCTGTTTTCTGCTTTGTCCTCTCTGTTTGTATAGACTCTATTATTCTTGAATGCATTGTTTCCCTTTCATTCAAAAAAAAAAAAGTATTGTGTAAACATTACCTTATCTACATTTGATAATATCCCTCATAAAGATATAGTGTGATACAAGAATAATAAAATGGCAGCTGGCTGATATTTAATGCATCCTTCAATCAGAAGCTTAACTGAAATGAACTGGGTCAGAAGTTAAAACCTCCACCCATACACCCCAGGAGTTCCGCCTCTCAACAGATGAGCCAGAGTAAATGGCCATTGTCCAGAAAAACAGGCCGAGAAAAAAAAATTCAAAACGTGCCAAATAAATTGTCATGCCTAAGAATTTAAAAGCACACAGTACAATAAAATAGCTCAGTGTGTACCTCATTATTTACCGGTCCTAATATGCCCGGAGGAAGTTGTTCTCTTCTTGTCCAGGTGACGCCTTTATCATAAGACCTTTTCATAAATCCGCTCCATCTGACATTATATGCCCATTCCGTCCATCATATGCATGAAAGTGAACAAATAGCAACCTTACAAGTGAAATAAATAACTTCTACAGAGAACTCTTGAGTGTCTTTTACATTGAGTTACGACTCAGAGCTTGTTTTGGTGTGAGGTTGAAAATAACTTTTACAGATTTCGAGGTAAAACTTAAGTTTTAGAGAATAGATTTTAGAAAATAGCTTTTATAGATTCCGAGGCAAAACCTAGGTTTTGAAAAGTGATTTATGTTTGGAAAGTTATTAGCTTTTACGGATTCCGAGGCAAAAAAGTGGGTAGGAAAGAGGAAAAAGTAGTAAAGAGAAAACCTAGGTTTCAAACTTAGGTTTTGTAACCAAAATAACTTTTGGGAAAAAAATTTTACTTGGACAAAACCTCAATTTTGAGGTAAAACTTAAATTTTAAAACCAAACCTAGATTTTAGATTGGGTTGCCAAAGAAGCCCTTAATATACAGTTCTCAAGTATGTCTGTTTCAGTGTTTTATCTGTCATACTTGCAAATTATTTTAATAATAAATTTTGAAAAATTTTCTACAGTGGAGTAGTGGCATATCATCAATATCAATATAACGTATAAAACCTCTCCACCAAATTACTGTTCATAAGCAACCTTTAGCAAAAAAAAAAATCCTCGGGCTCTGTTCCTTGTCTTGCGCCTGTTAACGTCGGCTCATCATGTCAACTTCATGGATGAAGAGGACATCTAGCTCCATTTCAAATTTGAAAAGCGCCGCCAAATTTTGAAATTGTTTACTTTGCCCGATGCTCAACAGGCCCTGCACATCCACTGATTTCAGATGCTCCAACAGGCCCTCCATCGTCGCCCAGCCCTGCCGTTGCAGAGCTCAGGCGTGAGCTCAGGCCCGTCGTCATCCTGGTTCTATCTCAGCTGTCCAGATCCGTTGCGTGCTCAACCCCGTCGTCGTCCCAATTTTCGTCGTCCTGGTTCAGCTCATGTAGTGTCCAACCCAGTGCCCAGGTGCTCTACATTTCACCCAAAAAAATGCGACTTTCATTAGCTATATTGTACAGACAAATTCAACATTTAGACAGAGGCAAGGGCTGGAGCTTTTCTTTCAAAGAATTTGCGCACCCTGCTATCAAATCTTTCTCTACTGTGGGTTCAATAGGTCCATCGTTTTTCCTTGCAATCGCCATGTTTAATTCTGTTCTTCAGATGGAATCTCTGGTGACAGAAAAAGAAAACAAACTTTTAGCAATGATGATGATGGGCCTTTATGACTCCGCTTACTGGTTATCCTGGATTACATGGGAGGCATTTATTTCACTCATCTCATCACTGCTCATAGTTCTTTCCGTAATGATGTTTCAATTTGATGTTTTCCTGAAAAACAGTTTCGCAGTCGTGCTTCTTCTGTTCTTCCTTTTTGAACTTAGCATGGTAATATTTTTTTTCATGAAATTATCTAACTCACCATTTCAGTGTCTATTCATTAATTGTTATTTCTGTTTTATATTGTGGATGCTTAGGCATTGTACTACCCTCCTTCGTTACTTTTGATTACAGATTATGAAGTACTTTTAATTTTTTTTCCCTGGAAACAACTGATATCTTCAAGTAAAATGCTTAGTTGCGTACTCGGTGGATTGAATTTAATGAAAGTGC
Source organism: Vachellia pachyceras (assembly GCA_025593235.1). NCBI lineage: Eukaryota > Viridiplantae > Streptophyta > Magnoliopsida > Fabales > Fabaceae > Vachellia > Vachellia pachyceras. The sequence continues at coordinate 7,272 of JANTPZ010092530.1, forward strand.
GACTAACCCTGTCATGATTTTTGTTGTCTTGAAAAATTTTGTAGGTTTCTGCAAATTTCCTTCTCATGCATATGCAATCATGCGCAGTTGTTTACTTGAGTAGCCTGTCATCTATTATTTTAGGTCAATCTAGATAGATTCCAGTTTGGACGCTGAGGATGATGAGTCCGAATATAATGTTGTTTCGATATGGACTGTTAAGCAGTGTCTTATTTGTTCATGGGTGAGGATTCGAATGCTTAAAATTCCCTCAAGCTACCAAAATTGTTCTCCACCAATTCGTATTGATCTTACGCTGTGCATTTGAAAATTTTCACCAACTAAGTGGGTCATATTTTGGGAGGAACCATGCTGAGTGGTACGATTATTTTCGTATTTCAATTTTTGGGGGCATACGAAGGAGGGAAGCCTGATGCAACATTTTCATTTAAGGATGAGGATTTTGTGGGTGCTGGCTCAATATTCTTATCTTGCAAGATTCAACAGTTTTAAAATAAATATTTTTAATTTGGTCTTGAAGTGCGACCGCAATGCAAGTGATGTTATTTTGCACAGTACGTTCTCTTTATACTTTCTGCACAGCTCCTATGAATTCTTCTCGTCCCCCAAATTGCTTTGTTCAATGTTTTATCCAATGTTACGCCTTGATTTGGAAATGTAAAAACTTTATACTTTCTGATGCCTTTTCACCTCATACTACTCAGAAACTGGCCTGCGTTCTGTTTAAGACAGAACGTCGTGACTCATGGGGAAAATATGGTATTATCAGAGACACTGATATGTGGTAAGTGATTAAGATTTTTCTTTTATCTAGGCGTAAATTCTCTGATGCAAATCCTTGCTTTTTGTTATGACATGCCAGGCTGTGAGTGGTCAGGGAGGTTGCTTCTTTGTTTTAAGGAGATAAAAAACACTTCAGTTCACTGCATGGTTGGCCGAAGTAAAGCAGGTGTTTATTTTGTTCCCTCTTTCCTGTTTGTTATTCGTGGTCTTGTACCCATTTTGTGAGAAAGTAGAAACATTGATTTGTTAACTTTAGTAGGTGGAAAGTTTTTCCATATTCTTCACAAGAAATATTGTTTTTCTTTCCACTTTCCATGATGGTGTTGATGATAAAATTGCACATTTGAGCACATTAGATTACATTCCTTTTATGGTTTGTACAAGTCAATTCTTTATCTTCTGAACATCAAGGGCATGCAACCAAAAGGAAGAAGAGATTTCAAAAGGCCGATGTTGGAACATTAAAGTTCTAATATGGTTTGGCTAACTAAAGGGAAGTTTCAAAATTCATATTTTTGCATTTGGATTTCAAATTATTTGTGCATTTGTATTTAGCCAATGCCATTAGCTGCCATAGGATGATATGTAATTAATAATTATTATCTGTCACAAGCCAATCTTTCTTTTCTCTTTCTCTTTCTCTTTTTTTCTTTTGCAACCTTGTAAAGTAGAGGAAGTAAATAGTTCATAAAAGTGACTGCTTTCAAGGATTGCAGAAAGGTTTTTGTGAAATGTATTTTTCCTCTGTTTTATAAATAATTGGTTTATTTCTCTGTTACAAAATCCAATTTTGGTTTATATTAATGCACTTGATTGCTGTCTATAGAGGAAACCTAGCTTTTGGCCTTCTGTTTTGTTTATGTATTATGTTCTATAAGATCTTTTACATTAATTTTTTTGTGCATAAATCATTTCCTTAGTGTTAGTTTGAAATTCTAATGTTCATCTTGATTGCCATGTCGTTTTTCTAATCTAACTGTTTTCACAGTCGACGGATAGGAAACCAAAATCTGAATACCTTCACATGATAGGAAGTCACAGAATTTAGATTATCCACGGTATGCTCTAGCTATGATTATCATGCGTTCAGATGAGTCAGTAACTCGAATTGAATGCAGATTGCAAGACAATGGCACTTTGATCCTAACATTTCTTTTTCTAAATCCTCTAACCCATATGTTTCTATCACCGGCATACACCATAGACTATTTTGCAATCTATGCAGACACTTGCTTGGTAAGTTTTGGTGATAGAGTGAAGTACTGGATTACTATCAATGAACCCCAACAAATTATAAGTGGGTATGATATTGGGGTACATGCTCCAGGAAGTTGTGAAAATTCATCAATAGAACCATATATAGCAACACATCACCAAATATTGGCTCATGCAGCAGCTGTATCTTTATACCGAAGCAAGTACCAGGTACAGTGTTGTACTTTGGATGCCCCAAAATTTTTTTCTTAAAGAATTCAATTGTGTGTACATCGTAGTCTTTCACTGTTACTGTTGTTGTAATACTAAATTGTGCATGAAATAGTTTGCAAGAGTCATGGCACAAATTTATTGTCAGACCATCCGGATAATGTTATATGTCTTGGCTTTTAAACCACTAAGGTGATCCTCATCTGTGAAATTATAACCTAGTATGGGATGGAAGTGCTAATTTAGTAATCTTGGCACTTGAGTGTTGATTATATTTTATTGGTAAACATTATTAGCTCTTTTAATTTAATAGACATATCTACAATTGGCTATGATAAAACATTAAGACAATAATCCATCATAATATTTGCGACATGGTTGTCAAATATATCTCTTATTCTCACTCTCAACAATCAATAGCAAAGGATGCCCATGTTTGTGATTGATGATGCATACGCGAAGTTGTAGAATGGTGCTTGAAAGCTCATAAACTGTCATGTCGTTATATAACAGGGGAAGTTATGCTTTGGTACTATTGTCAACCACACAATCAATTAAATGGCCTATAAATATAGTTGAGTTTCAGGAAGAACAATTGGTTCAAAATTTCTTGAGTCCAAGTTTCCATTGGAACGTAATTTTGTAAATTGTACTACTGTTCTCATCTAGAACTTGGTTTGCCATAGTAAATGATTATTTGATACGCATAATAATCTAGAGCAAGGCATGGCCCAGTACTGATTTTTAAGTTGTAAATTAGCTCCAGGGCACCAGCAAATAAGCTAAATGATGTTGATTTTTTACTGTTGTCCATGAAGAATTTTCTTAACCTAGCTTGGTTTGGTCACAGTTCATAATTTTGTTATCTTGGCTATATTGTGAAGTTTTAAGCAGTTTACACGTTAAAGTCATCTATTGGAAAGTGATTCATTTTGCCATTTCTCATATACATCTACTACCAGTTTGATTATCAAATAAATATGAATAAAGTTGTACTATTTGTTTTAACATGAACGGTGGAAAGGAAAAATAAAATTTTGTTAATGTGGCATTTTCTTAACTTACTTTGTTGTCTTGATTTCCAGGAAAAGCAAGGGGGACAAGTGGGATTCGTGATAGACTGAATGGGAAGAAGCTTATTCTCATGAGATTGAAGATAAAGCTGCAGCTGCAAGGCACTTGGATTTTCACCTTGGATGGTAGTTTCACTCACTATTTCTTGCTATAATTTAGATAAGAACTTATTTTTTTTAATCGAAACAAAAAATGGGTTCATGTGTGTACTAACACACATAATGCTTTGTTGTTTTTCAATTATTTTGACGGGAAGACTCATATCCAATGGAAATTGATATCATGCTGTATAAAAAAAGATATTGTGCTAATGTCATACTAATAAGACACCCAATTTAGGAAATTTTCTAGATTTAATGGTTAAATTTGTCGGATGTCAGAATGAATGTAAATAGTTGTAGGGAAATCTTATTTGTGGGATACAATTTGATGTTTGCAGTTTCAAGTGGTAAGCAAAATGCTTTCAATGTAATTGAATGTCATTTGATTATTAAGTAATAGAGTTCATAGTTGTTGATTTACCATTAAATATTAACTTTTTTTGTAATAGTGTTGAGGTCATTTATGTAGATATATTGTATTGATGGTGATTATAAAGTGATATCTTTTTTAATACAACTAGTATATACTCCCCGCGCATTTTTTAATTAAAAATTTTCGAAAAAAAGTTAGGATCAGAGTCCAAGTATTTGCTCCATTTTTAGAGTGTACTCCCCACACGATGCATGAGAAAATTCCACCTTATAGTATTTAAAAAAATTATCACATCCTAATTTACCGTCAATACAATGTATTAACCCAACAAAATTAACGTTTAATAGAGTAACAAAAAATGTGAACATTTAATGCAAAATCAACAACTATGAACCCTATTGTTCAATAATCAAACGACATGCTATTATATAGAAAGTATTTTGCTCAACATTTGGAACTGTAAACATCAAATTGTATCCCACAAATAAGATTTCCCTGTGACCATTTACATTCATATGAATATGGATTGTAATGTCAAATTAAGATCAAGGTATGGGGCAAAAAAAAAACCATCTCTCTCACATGCTAGCTATTCATTGCTTAATTGAGATCCTATTCAATTTAAATAAGGAAAAAAATATAGTTACATTATTTTCAATAAAATAAAAATTTACTGAATTGCAAGATTCATGAATTAATATCAACATCAAAAGTAAAAAATATAAAAAGTAGCACTATTTATAAAGTCTCAACAATTATCCTATTTCATTGAATCCAGTTCGTTAGATATGGTTTCTGGTTAAAGAGGAGTATAACATGTTGACTTATCAAATTGCAATTACAAGGATCTATACAATTTCGTAGTTGATCCCAATGAAATGTTTCACTGTTTGACATTGAAAATGGTGTGAAAAAAAGGATGTTTAGTTTTTCATCATTCAATTCAATAAGGAATGATGTCGCTTCTACTTGTAGCAGTTTTAACAGAAAAATACGTATCTATGATTAATTGTTTTATAGTTCATCTTCAGGTGCTTTCAAATAAGCGCAGATTGAGACTACTAAAATTTTATTGTGCTGAAAATGATGCATAGTTAATTTTTAACCTCTTACATAAATACAAACACACTTTCATATCAAATATTTCTTGCACAAGATTAATAAGTTCTCTACAATCTTTTGGCAATACAAAATAAAGTTCTATCCGATATATTAATAATGCTCATTTTCATTTTACACGTTACAGCAAAATTTGAAACCAAATGCGCTATCAATCAAATTTATTCTCCTAATATTTGACCAAAGATTATCTTTTACAAATATTTGACCAGAGATTATCTTTTACACAATCTAAACGACAACTATTTCTTAGTACCTACAGTTCAGCAGCTTTTCAAGAATCAAAATATTTCTGAAATAAATCCTAAATAAGAATAGATTTTTTAGGAGTTTCTTTTGAATACTTAATTATTAAGAAATTTAGACTTAAGAAAGCAATAAAGGATAATAATAGACAAAAATAAAACATGTCTTTCCATTTCTCCCTTCACAGATAAAATTCAAGGCATACAAGCATGGAACAACAAAGGATACACAAGTCCCCTGAGTTCAAGTTTTGGCCCAAAATCTTCTCACTGAAAAAAGAAAAAGAAGTTATTTGAGGTAAATATTATGATTCTTACCGAAGTGGAACATGCAGGACACAAATATCCTGCAGGGGTAGTGTGTGGAGGAAAACTCTTGACATGTGGCTCCTACATGAAGCATCAGATGGAGTGTGTGTGTCTCCATTCATTTCATTTCCTAATAGCACAAGGCCCTTGTGATTCTGACTTCCAAGTTTGATTGTTACCAACTTACTTAAATAATTTAGTGAGGAAAGAAACGGAAGTACTAAGATGCTTGAGTGTACCTTGCAATTTCAGCTCTCCTTTTCGCTTCTTCGGACATTTGATTGAGTTCATGGAAGTGTGTGCGCTCAGTGAACAATTTGGGATCTGGTGCTTGTAATCCGTGCAGTGTTCCCTGTGCATGTGCCCATTGAAGTTCCCTTTGTTCCTTCCCGAAGTCCTTTTGTCTTGTGAATAGAGCTGAATCCATGTGAGCATAGAGCTGAAAGCTAAGACCTTGGAATAAAGATCCCTCAACAAACTCCACATGGTACTTACCCTTTGTTCAATGACAAGATCCCAAGCGCTCCCACTCAAAGCATAGCGAATGAAGAACTTGAGGGAATCAAGTGGGATATAGAATATTATGTTGTACAATCATATTACACCAGCCCAACCCCAACCTATTCCTTCAATTGCAGCAAAGCTCCAGTTTGCATAGACTGCAATCAAAGTTGCAATCTGCACAGAACAGATCCATCACCAATGTCATTATCATTAAAGCTACAGAGAAAGAGAAGTAACATAATAAATGAGCATTTAGCTACTTGCTTACTAGCTGAGCAATGACAAAAGCAGTTACCAGCAGTAGTATGACAGGACGCTCAACATATGACCAACCTCGAGACCTAGTTACAAATATAAGGGCCTGACTATTGGTGCTCACTTGAAGATAGATTGCTGATGCAAGTTTTCGGAAATCATCACGAGCAGTCTTCTCAAGAGTTGGGAACCCAAATACTCGCTGAAAAAGAAGCAGAAAATAGACCATCTAAGCAAACAAAACAAACAAAAGCCCCATCTTGAAGGCAAAAGTTGACATGACCAGGGGAAAATATTCATGCGATGAAATAGAAGGTATACCAGGAAGAAATTTGTTTTGTATGCCGCCCAAAAAGAATATCACTATCATCATTGCCAAGTAACTTCCAGGTACAATGCCAGTGGTGAATATCTCTGCTAGCTTCCATCTATCAGACAGAGGAGATGGCTTAACTCGATCTTTTGAAATTGTCATTATAGTATCTAAAATGATGTAACCGTATACAATTAGAAACTCAGGATTCTGAGTTTGCATAGAAGCATGCTGCAGAAGACAAAATGAGGGAGACGGTGACAGAAAAGAAACAACAAACCATCATTTAGAATGGCAATGAGAACCATGCAAGGTGGAAAGTCAGACTTCCAGATAAGAGCCAGCAACATAAAACCAAGCTGCAACACCACGTCAAACATATAGAATAGGATAAGAACATTTGAAGACGAAATTTATCAACCAAGCTCATGTGAGGTCGAAAAAGTTCATAAAAAAAAAAGGAAAAAACAATTTACATACCGCAATACGAATTGTGATTGAGACAGCATAAATCTGGATAAAAAAACAAATTGGTTAGCAAATATTAGGCGAATTAGCACTTAATATTAATATTAACCCCAAGTGCATTTCGCCCATACAAAAAACAATCCACAACTTTGAGGGGGGGAACAAAATGCAGTTCTTCAGTGGTAGACATGATAATAACATGGGCTCTCACAAGGGAGGGGGCAACTAAGTATTGAGAAGAGATTGCAATAGTTCTATTGCTCACTATATAATTTTAAAAGAAAGGACGATTCAAATCATGAAACCAGAGCTTGTTTTCCTTGAAAGGGAAAGAGAGAGAGCTTGAGTCCATGATCTCCATCTTCTTTCGTAACCTCCCCCACCAACAAATCTCGACTGTTTTGAAAACCCTAGCCGCCCATCACATCACAGTTTTATAAGGATTTGAGCTTTAGAAATAGTGGGAAACAGATATCCTCAGGGGAAATTTCGTTCGGTTTTTTGCCATTATCCGATTATTAATTTTTCTTTTTCTTTTTTGCCCCTCTCATAGTTGTTTTCGTTTTTCAATTTTCGAAGTTTGGAAGAGAACCACGCAAGATCTTCTCAATGATCCGCTTACCAAAACAATCTCGAAATCAAAAATTTTATGCAGACCCAGTTCTGAAGATTCCAGAAGAAGCCATATGCCCATAACTATCTTCAAAAACCAGGGTCGTTGTTGTTGTTGTTGTACTACTGTTATTGCTGTTATGGGAGCTGAGAATAAATGGCTTTTCACGCTATTTACGGCGGCATTTCTCTCTCTCATCTTACTGTTGCGATCTTTTGTATTCACCTTCAGCTCCTCTAAGCCGTTTACTTCTCTGGTTCAGCACGGTGCTCACTACCCACCGAATCTTTAGGTTGTTGCTGGCAGTTTATCATCCAAGGAATCGGTATCTTCTGCATCTAGGGCGGCATGCGAATGACAAAGAAAGGCGCGGTTTGGCTGTAACAATTAGGTCAGTGCCTGCGATTCATGCTTTTGGTAACGTAGATGTGGTAGGGAAAGCCGATCGGGTTGCCTACTTGGACTTCCCAGAGCTAGTGGGGCCCATTATCACAAACACCTTCTGCTTCTTTGCTTTTGCTTCATCGGCAAGGTTGGAATTTCAGAGCGCCTCGAAGTATTCCATCGTCGTTAACTGGTTGTTCCTTCGGTCAAAAATTTAAATCCCTGTAATGCACCCAATGCCCAAAGCCTCAAAATCACACCAAAATTTCCATAACTCAGGGAAACAAAAATCATAGTATGTTGGAAGTTTAGTTACCCAGAAACGGTAGTCCATCACGATGAATAATTTCCTCAGACTCCATAAGCACTCCTTCTTTGTGTGCATCACCAAGCCATTGAAGGTACATATATTTCTGCGTCCGGAATCTTCTTTACAACTGCAGCATTAATACCTTGAGCAACCACTGTAAAATTTTGGTGAGCAGTTTTAATGTCTAAGAAGCCGCTTAAGAAGAATAAAGTGTTCCTCACCTGGTCTAGGAGACATGATCTGTTAAATCGCGTCTCTGGTCCAATAGCTGTCAAGCAAGAAGATGATGAGCAGTGATTCGGTGTCCTCCTCCCATCTGGTTTAGCTCATGAAGACGATCATGATGAATATTGGAGTCACCTCCACGAAGACCTTGAGGACAGCGATTTGAATTACCACCGTGGGAGAAAACGATGGAAAAGAGGGAGGGGGCAGAGTTTGAGAATCGCATTTGAAATGTGAAGGTGAAATAGCGTGCGATGAGGTATATCTCTTCAAAAAAGTAGCTGGGCAGAGTGAAAGAGCAGAGATCCATGGATTAATTCAAAATCTGTGGCGGGAGGGTCAGGAAAGGAGAAACGCAAGCCATAGGTGGAGCCACTGAGGAACAAAGCCCAATAAAGCTTTTTTTTTTTTGTTTCAAGCCGTGTAAGTGTTGTGAACAGTGAAATGTGAGAGAAGCTGAAGTGAGCTGGACAGGAGCAAGCGGCTTGGTGGAGAGGTAATAATAGTTATATTGATAAAATGAAATTTACCTGCGCATCGCGGGGGAAACAAATTCTAATTTTGTAGAATAGCAGTATCTCATCTGATGGGAGTTTGAACAGTACAGGGTTCCACATAGGAACATTTGGTTGTTCATCTGCAACTACATGTGGTTGCCATCTGCCATTCTTCCCAACAAATTGGCATTTAGTAAGTTAATGATCCATTCAAAAAATTCATGGTAAGCACTCTACTTCTCTAAAAGGTACTATGGCAAACAAAGGAAGCAGGAACGTGGCTGCTTTTGAAATCAAGATGTCTTCAGTCTCCGCAAAACAGACAAAAATCTCAGAGTAGAATATGACAAAAACAGGGGGAATGGATTCTCTGCAGTTGAGGATCCATGAATTTCCTGTCGTTTTCCACTCAAAGATAGAGATAATTTTTATGTTCAATGAAAAGAATAACAAATTAGAAACCAGAATTAGTATGGCTGCATGGGAATAATCACTTTCTAGCAGCACAATACTGACTAACTGAGCCTTGGTCATCTCGATTCGGTCAGGCATTTCTGGCAAAACAAAATACTCTGACTCCGACGTTATGTTGCAGCAAGCATCATTAAGGCGAACATGGTGAAGACACGAGACAGAAGCAGCCTGTTCCCGCAAAAGAAATCCTGGGAATGTCAAATTTGTTTGCGATGTAGGATGTGTAGGGCAAGCACATATAAGATATTATGCAACTTGGCCTTGGTGTCAAGTCTTGGAATAGATCTTCCACCGCTTGCTGTAGAAAGCTCGTTGCTTTAAAGAAATCCACAGCGGTTCTTAGAGAAGGTAACATATCAATATTTTCACATTCTTCAGCGACTCCAGCCTCTTTATATGGGAAAGGAAGCTGAACCACTTGGATTCGAAGGCCATCGTGTGAAGAAAGAGATAGAATTGAAACGAGCTGCATTACGAGGCATTGAGACCAATATTGCGGCAAGCTAGGAGTCTTCCAATGTCGACCATGGGAATCATCTGGCCTTGAGCCATCCATGGAAATAGGACGGAGTGAAGCTGCGGATCTTGGTCTTAAGATAGGGAAGCCATTAGTGAAGGGGATTCAATTTGTGATGTATGGATTATGAAATTGCAGTGTGGTAAACTCTAATACTTAAAGCAGCCTCAGTGACCTTGTTGGTGATGAAATACATAGCAAAAGGATAAGGCAATAAGCTAATTGGTCAGGGCGGCCATCGGACTTAGAAAACGCAGGACACGTAGCAATGATAGCTTGCCTTCTTCATCGTAAGCAATGGATAGATCATAGTGACAGTCGATGTCACACCAATGGGATATCAAGTTTTGTTTTGTATTTTTAACATTTACTATATCATTTAATAACATATAAATAGGAAAGCGTGAAAATGGGGAATTTGGCATTGGGAGAAACCTTGTGGCCATCTCCAGCGCTCAACACACACACACACACACACACACACACACACACACACACACACACACACACACACACACACACACACACACACACACGGGGTTTTGTTTTTTTTTTAACTTTCAAATTTGAAATTTAGAAAAACTTCATCCATTTTTTAAAATAATTAAAAAGAAGATAAGCAGATACAAATGCGATGGTAGGCTTGTGTGGGCAAGGTTTTCTGTTTTTTTAACTTTAAAATTTAAAATTTTAAAAAAATTCATCAATTTTGGTTTCTTAGAAAAAATTAAACGTTAAAGAAAACAACCGATCGACCCCACCCAACTCGGTAGGTCAACTGGGTTGACCCAACCAGAAGTTATAAGACAACCCAGACCAAATTTGAGGCTAGATCACCGGTTTCCAGTTTGATCCAATCGATCCGTATAGGTTCCTATACATTGATTAAAACTTCACAGTTCTTTTCCTCTTTGCGTGATTGGATTGCTATAAATCTAAAGAGGAATCTGGGCGTGGATTTCATCTCATCTTGGAGTCTGTTTTGGGAAGTAGTTTGTTAGCATTTATAGACATGGATGAATAAGGATATCTTTGACAACAATTTCATTAAACCAACTTATCCCTTCAATTCCCCCTTCGTATAACCTTTTTATTTTGAGCCCTTGTGCTCTCATTATGTATAAAAAAACAACTGATGAGCGGATTTTATAACATTGAGAAGCACCTCTCAAAAATTGGGAGCAGATTAATTCATCAATTTTAATAAAGACTAATTTGTTTACCACAAGGCAATTCATTATTTTCACGTTAAATCATTCCCACGGCACGCTGGATTTAATACCTTAAAAAAGCGCCAAAATCTGTATACATCCTTTCTGTGCATTAAGCCTATAGTACAACATTAATGTACATTGGAAAACAATTGGCGGAGGGAGGGGGAGACCTTTACAACAAAAGATAGAAAATAAAAAAGATGATTTAAATAACCAATGTCTGTACACACCATGCAGATTAGACACCGATGCCCAGAGGATCTTCACATGATTGCTGCAAATGAGCAGAATCAATTTCTGCCATCGGGGAAAACATTAGAGTTCACGGCCCATCGTGATTCGTGACAATTCATCCATGTCTAACCCCTCGGAGACTCTTGATCATGGCTCTGGCTCCTCCTCCTTGCTGAGTCCACTCGGTCTACCCGAGCCAGTGACAATGAACAAGAATTGGAGGATTTTAGTAGCAAGCCCAGAGCAGCAGAACACGTTGCTCTGACATCAGCCGGTGACCGACTCATTTTGCCCACCAGCATCCCAAATACCTGAAGGAAAATATATCATGTAAAATATCAGCCATATACCTGTGAGGTCCTTTTTTTTTTTTTGCCAACAGTGATGTTCCAAAACTGCCAACAAAGCTACTTCATCCCTGTGGAATCTGCCATGATCTATATTTCAATTTATGAGGCATACAGCGAAATGACAAGAGTAATTAATATTATCATGACTAAAATATCCTTGAGAAGAAGATAATAGGAGGTCACAATGAGAGTTCATCACATTAATTCAAGGTTATCTTTGGAAATTTTACAAAATTTATTGAGATATCATGTATAGTGGTTAAAAATTTCTTAGAACATGAAAGCGAGGGAGAGATAGATACCTGTGTATGGTAGAGAGTTAAAACATGCGGGTCATCCAACTGAGAGAGCATGCTGCTGGAGAAGTATACAGCATTTGCTTGAATTGTTGGCCACGGCGCATCAAAAGCCTGCCTCATTAAAAAAAAAGTAAATGGTTTAGTTTTGCAAATTCCTAGATCTATGTGCAATACACTTAATCTTTGGGCTCATAAAACAGAAGAAATCTTGGACCAGAAAATATTATGGAGCACCCCCTGATAAAAGTATAAACATTACTTAGACCTAATAAACGAAACAAGATTAATTCACTGTCACATAGAAAGGGCCTGTGTTTATCCATTCTTTCTTCATACATTTAACTATGACATAAGGCAGAATAAGTTGAAAGAGTTTTTTTTCTTTCCCAACATAGCAAATATAAGAACCTGAACTGTTGATGCCATATACGTATCAATTCTGGAGGAGGGAAGATGCTGGATAAAATGTTTGGCAATGTCTCTGAGGAAGTCCTCATAGTTACTTCTGAGAACATAAAAAGGAAGCCAGTTCTCATTTTTTCCCTTAGGAAGAAAGATTACTTGAATTATTTAAAACTAAGTTAAGAACCCCCAAACCATACCGATGATCAGAAAGGAAACTGTGTGTGTTCACTGGTGCAAGCAACCCTTCACTTTCCATCATCGAGCAAACCCGCTTCAGGGTTATCTGTCAATTCATACATTTGAAAACAAAAATTTCATAACAAAAGTTTATCCAAAACTTTTCACCAAAAAAAAAAAAGTTTATCCAAAACTCCAATTAATGAAAATCCAAGAATGTAATAGCAGATTACCCGACAGGCCTGCCTGACACTAACATCTTCATCATGTAGATGCAAAATAACATGGGGAACGGCAGCATGTACCTTTAAAAATAATTATCAACTTGAAGTGAGCCTATTGACAGATTTATTTTAAGAGTAAAATGAAATAGATTTATACTTTTTGCAGATATGGCAATTTAACAAGATGTGCACGCCAACAAAATTTATCCAGAACGTTTGATTTTTCATCATATATTCATAAACAAGGATAGGTACAGAGCGAGAGCAATTTTAAATGAATTATACAAAGAAATCTGATAGTATTATTCTTTGGCAGTGGTGTAGAGGCTAATATTTATGATAAATAGCGTAGAAGCAACAAATCTTATTTTGCGCTTTTCTTCATCCTCCTGCTTTACGCTTTGGAAAATCATTTAATTTAATACCAGTAAATGGTGCCAAAGAAAAGGGCATGATAGACAGGCCAGCAGCTCCAAACCATTCAAATGAGATAACAAATTTTTTTATCAATAAATGTGCCAATAACATTGCATTCAATGTTTTTGTAACATTATTTTCCAATGGTCAATTTTACTCTCTTTTTCCCTGGCCTGTCAAGAAAAGATTATTAGTAATTGAGGAATTGTTTTCAATTAGTGATAAACATGATCGAAAGGGCATTAATCAAGAAAAGATTACTTATATGTCCATTCTACAAATATACAAGTTTGATATAAAATGCATAAAATAATTGGGCTACTGTTTCACTTACAGAATTTATACACATTCATAGGTCCAAACTTTTTCGATAATAATATTAAATAAAATAAACAAGTGTAATACAATCATAGTTAAGTAACATGCCTGCTCAAGAAACGCCTCCCTCTGTGCTCCCATTCCATAATCGCTAAGCACTCCAAACGCTGCAAAAGAACTGGCTCGCATCTTTGCATTCATGCTTGCCTATTTTTAGGAACTTATTAAACACAGTTTATGCTAAATTGTAAGTGTATCACAAATGGCATTAAATATCAGCTTTGACTACAAAAAGATAAGTAAAGCCAGATAATATACTTCCAATCATGACATAACGACTACGTGGCTTCTTGGCCAGAACCAGAATAACTATCAAAACTTGAAGGGCCAACTATCTCTTTGAATAGTACATAAATTTCCTAAATGAAGACTGTTAACCATTGTCACAAAGGCCAACCATCACAAAAACATAGGAAAAAAAACTTTACGCCAAATCCAGTTAGCATCCCAAAAAGAAAAATAGAAATACATAAGCTTGACTTACAATGCTACACCTCATTTCCATTTACAACTATCATAATATTTTCATATGCTCCAAATTCCAATTACATGAAATCTTTCTAGTTTCTAGCAGCACAATACTGACTACCAGGGCTTCCAGGAAGCGAAAAATCATCTTCTAAATGACAAGCAGAGGCATACATTATTTTGTAACATCTTAAACAACACAAGATTTCTGTTTTTTCTTTTTTTTTTAAGAATAAAATTAATTTAGTTTTATACTGTAAAAAATATTATGAAAATATCCCAAAAACACGATCTTAATACAATGTGGAATTTTTATCCAAAATAGCAAGAAAGAAAGAAATGTTCAATAGTATGTCAGTAAATCCTACACTCAAATCCTTAGTAAGATATCCTGTGGCACCATTTCCATTTATAGACCATCCATGAAAGTGAAAGGGGGAAGTTAGAAATAAGGAAATCTAATCATCTTCATGCTACAACTGAAATGGTCTGGTGCAAAAATTTCAAACACACGATCATAGGAGCAGAATATCAGATACATCACAGTACTCATCCAAGCAACCAATATAAACTCAAATTTTACAACAAACCTGAAGATTTCTAAGCCGTATTGCAAGATTAAGCAAAATGGGCTCAATTGCATCATTTGGTGAAGGCTCAAGGATCTGTAAAGGCCAAAATCGATAAGTAAATAACTGAAATTTACAGTAAACAAGAAAACCACACACAGGATACAGAGAACTTAACCATCAGCAAGGATGATACAGCAGTTAATTGCACAGATTCATCTGAATCATCCAGCAGAGCTAATATGACCCCTAAAACTTGAGTAGCATACTCCGGAATATTAGTTGATGGAATCTGCAATTTGATGTTTGAAGAAACCATACTTAAAAGAGGAGACCAGAGGCAATATAAAGAAATAACGACATGCCGATTTAGGAGAAAACATGACACCTTTACTAGCCCTCTCAAACATAAGCGTCGAACAGTTGAAGATTCATCAAATACATGCTGACATAAAACCTCAATCATGTGCTCCAAGAATGATTTAACTCCGCTGTTGTATCAATGGTTAGATGAACCAATAAGAACTTCAAGAGGATGCAACTGATTTATTATTTATATAATAAAACATAATGAAAAATAACTAACACCCCCTCAAATCCTTAAATAAGATCTACTTTGAAGTTCAATTTCTTCATTAAAGTGGATTTTACATTAAGGACCGGAGGGAGTAATTAGTCATAAACATAAGCTCATGTAAAACATCTAAGCTGTCTCAAACAAGATGAAAATGAACCCAAAAAAAATCTCTAAAAGAATATTAAGAAGCCAATAGCATCTGTGAAAGAACTTCAATAATTATACATTTATTTGCATTTGAGCATTTCACACAAATAAATGTATTTCTAAACTAAAACATGGCTACAGATATGATAAGCGATACATTGTAGGAATAACAGATACAGCAACATTAACCTCAAGCAGATATATGAGATCAGTCACTTCTAACTGGAATTTAATATGATGGCAGTGATGGCATCAAATTTCTTAATGATTGTTTTCCTGGGACAATGTCAAGAACTCAGGCAAAGAGAAGAATAGCATCATTTTGGAGAAGGTTCAGAAAAGGAGCGCAGAATGGAAGTTCAAGTAAACAAGCAAAGTATCCAGGTGCTTGCAAATTGAATAACTTCTTTTTTCAATAAATACTTGTTAACTATGCAAGACTCATTTCTTTAACAAAATAGACATATATTTCTTGTTAAATCTGGCTCCAATTGGGATTCAAACATGAATCCTTCAGTAACGAAGATGACTCCAATAACACACTATAGACATCCCAAACCCATCATCATGTGGAAACAATACTTTCCTTGAATCAAACATGCACATCCTATAAATATCAATATTCAATATAAAATGTAAGATCTATAGCAACTCATCTTATTCGTAAGACATAAACAATTCAACTCATTTTTCAGACCGTCAAATATACAAAGGCCCACCTCGTTCAACAAAAATCATTGCATACCCTAGCAAGTTGGTATACTTCTCATAACATAGTAAACAAAAATGCTGCTGCATGCATTAGTTAATAGGAAACAATTTCAAAATAGGACAGACATCAATTTAACAAGTCATTTCAATATAAATTAAGGGCACCAAATCAAAGGTATTATTCCATACACACCTATAAAAAATAAATTCTGACAATGCTGCAGCTGCAGCTTCCCGATGGTATTTATGAGGCCGATCCAATGATTTTGTCAAAAATAGACAAATACTTTGTACCTAACATTTCAACCATACAAGAATGAGGCTACAGAGTTGATGGAAGAATTTTTTTTTTTTGAGCCACTCAATCAATCATTTATACATTCTCATGAAATCTGACGAAGGCATGTGTGATGCACATGCCACTTGGATGGCTCAAGTCACCTATGAAATAGAATTGTTTGAGCCAGCTATATAAGGCCCACTACCTGCTCAGATTTAAACTTTTATCAGATTTATTTTGTTACTTCCCCAGGTTCCTGTGTCCCTCCTACATCACCCAGTTAAGGCATTCAGCAAAGATGAAATAGCAAACACAATACCTCTTTTGGCCTCTTTATAGATATGCAGCCAGCTATGTCTCCAATGAGATTAACCCAACTCTCATTCTCGGACAGTTGTCCATCTCTAGCCAAGATCTGGATAGGTCAAGCATTTTATTATAACTTTGCTTCCAAGACTATTTCCATCCCTCAAAAGAGACAGTTTAAAGCATGCCTACCTTGCCCATCTCAAGGTCACCGACACATTCACAGAATGCTTGAAATGCAGAAAGTAGACCCCTACAAATTCAACAGATTAAACAGGAACAACAGAATTGACAAAAGCAACTGCACAAGTGTTCAGATAATTTTTTCCATGCATATTCTAGAAGACCAAAATATTATACAGAAAATTAAGATGGTCAGTCTTATTCAAATTAATTGCGCATTACAGAGTACTTTTACTTGTTCAGAAGAAAGTTTTTTTAATTAATTTCAAATTCTTTGCGGGGATCAAATCCCAAACCTAGTGCCACAAAAAGCACATCTTATACCACTAGACCCAAGGGTCTTTGGTAATTATTTTCAAATTCTTACTGAACCGTATTGACAAGCAAACTATTATGGATGCGAACATTCTAGCAATCATTATATATTAGGAATCAACGAACTCTCAGACAGTTAAAACTAAATCCATGGCCATGTGACACTTCAAATAGAACCCTGCACTTTATACTTTTAAGGTCACTGCAGTATCGTATACTGATTCAATGTTCATACTTCTTAGTTTGGATAGAGTCTTACCGTAATGGTTCCTGCTGACCCGAGTTAGCTAGACAATAACAGCTTCCAAGTTGCAGCATTAGCTCAGATATGACAGAGGCATAGTTCTGTTCCACAACCCTTTTTCCAATCTTTCCCCCACCTCTGCATTAGAGGCTTTCTAAACAAATTACCCAAATATAGCTTAAATGCAAACATGTGAAGCTGATAAACAAACCTAAAGAAAGCAGTAAGAGCTAGTATTGCAGCCTGCAGCATGCCGTCCTCTGTCTGGCTGTCAACAACATGGCTATCCACAACTCTGTCCAAATCACCTTTGAAGATAGAAGCCTGGCTAAGTACAGATATCACGTGTTCCAGAAAAGATGTTGACAGCACCATGTGCTGAGAAAATGCCTGGAAAAAATAACGTCCCTCATTAGACTTGCCTCATCCCTCATTAGCAGTAACTAGAAATGTAAGTCACCCTTTAACAACTTGAAATTCAACTAAGCCACTAACAATGCCCCCCAATCCTCTAAGATTCAAAAGAAATTGTCATCAACTGATGGCACAAATTCATAAAAATAAAAAATGTACTTAACAGAATTCAGCCTTATCGTCAAGATTCTTGTGATTATTCATCACAAAAATCCCTGAAAAAGAAACTGTGAGAACAGAATATGGGATTAAAAGCTCAAGGAACAAAAGAATATTCATCAATTAAACCTCTATCCAAGTCCCAAATTTTAAAAATTTCCTGAATATTGTAAAGAAATCATAATAAATGTAATTTGTATAGAATTAGATATTATTCTTAGAGGATCAGATATGATCCTTAAATCTTAGAAGATACTATTAGGCATTAAGTGTCATTTAATTCAAGGCTCCTACCTTGTGTATATATATTTTCATCTGATCATGAATAAAATAAGCAATTCATTCTATAGCTTTATATGGTATCAAGGCAGAGTGATCCCTTCTTTATCCATCCATCTCTGTTTGTCCAGTTTCATGTCCGCCTAGCACCTCTCACAGGTTTCCTTAGTTTTCCCTCCTTTGGTTACACGCACCCCATAGGGAGATCCAAATGGCTACAATCGGCCTTTCCCCGAAGTCTCGTCGCCATCTGGTGAGCGCGTGATCATCACACGCCATCTGAAGTTTCGACGTCATTTCACACGCTGGCGGGTGACACCATTCTCCGATGAGTTTTCGACGGTGCTCTTGTTTTCTGGCTTTGTCTCCTCATTGCCGTCCTTCCCCTAGCGGTTTCGTGCCTTGGTTCAGTTGTTTTATCTCTAGGCTCCTTCTGTTTGGCACTGTACGATTTTGTGTTGTCTCTTGCTGACTCCTGGTGTAGCTACAATAGTTCCGTTTGTCTCTGGTAATTCCTTCCTTTTGCTTGGTATCTGGTAAGACCTTTCTTTACTCTTTATTCTACTTATAGCTCCAATTTTTGCTATTTGCTCAATACCTCAATCGCTAAGACCAAGTCTGTTGTTGTTTTGGTGGTTACTAAAAATTACTAACCATAAATTGGACCAACTTTGTGTGCTTGGGAACTCCGTTGGGAGAAAAGAATTACAACTTTCGAGGTGATTTTATGGATTTCAAGATAGTTTTACAGATTTCGAGATGGTTTTTATGGATTTTGATATGGTTTTTACATATTTCGAGATGATTTTGTCTTGACTTATGTGCATCGTTGGTGAAAATGAGTTTCCAAACAAGCAATTTATGGGTTGGAGTAAAGTTATTCGCATGTACCTATATAGTATTCAGAAGGAGGATCATCTGATAGCCAATCCGCCTTCGAATGATTCATGTAAAGCTTGGTTGCGTGATGATGCCAAGTTGTTTTTACATATTTGTAACTCTATTTAAATTATTCCTCCTTCGGATGATTCACGTAAGGTTTGGGCCTGTTAAAGTACTTCTCAGGTATTGAAGTTATGAGAAGTAAGAAAGGCGTATTCTAAATGTAAAGGAAATATGTCCTTGATTTTGCTGAAAGAAACAAGAAAACTAAGAGCTACGCCTAGCAATTTCCCAATGATCCTAGCCCATTTCTTGATATTGACAGAAGTAAACTACCAGAGAACTTGCTTAAGGATGATAACGATGAGCTGTTTGGTGATGATAAGAGCGAACCATTTGAAAATCTTGAGAGATATCATAGGCTAATTGGGAAATTAAACTATTTCATTCCAACTCATCCTGATATCACCTTTCTAGTCATTGTGCTCAGCCAATTCATGGTGTAGCCGATTTTTAACCAATTGAAGGCCTTAGAGCATGTCTTACATTACTTGAAAGGATCCCTTAGTCGTGGTATATTATACAAGAACCATGGTCACACAGACATTGAGCGTTTTTGTGATATGTACTTTGGTGTATCGAAAGCTACTAAAAGGTCTACTACAGGACATTGTGTCCTGTTGGTGGAAATTTAATATCCTAGAGAAGTAAGAAACAGAATGTGGTATCCAAGCCTAGCGCAGAAGCAAAGTATAGAATCATGGCACAATCCGTATATGATATAGTGTGGATATACCAATTGTTAAAGGAGTTTGGTCTCAAAACTTCATTACCATCAAAGTTGTAGTGTGACAATAAAGCAGGCTTTATAAATACAAATGAATCAAGAAAACTAATAAAGCATAACACTAGAAGCTATTATATAGACTGGAAATCAGAACACCACCAACGAACTCAATTTAATAGCTCTTTAGAGCTTTAGACCTTTGTTTGAACTTTACACATAGTTGCTTTCCTTTCAATGAACACGAAAGCTCAAGGGAATCCTTTTTATCCATCATATCATAATAAGGGCTATATAAGAAACATAAATCAAAGATTGAATAGGTGACAATCTTCAAAAGAGAGGAACAAAATCTAGACCAACTCACATAGAATGCATCCTGCATGGGCCAGCCACCACGGAGCCTAGATATATCCTTCGTCACTATATCCCTTTCTGCTGTAGCCAGGACTTCATCAAAAACAATTTTTGGACTAGTGTTTTCAGCCATAGAAGATATCTTTTTACCCAGTAAAGGATGAGTGCAGAACTCTGAAGGGAAGGGGAGCAGAGGAAAAACGAACTAAAACCATGATCCCAAAAAGCTAATGGGAGGTAAAGATGGAAAGAAAATACACCTCAAACATCAAAGCGGCGTGAAATTTGAAAGTGAAAGAAAAAAAGGATACAGCACCAAGAGTTTCCACACGCAAATGCTTCTCAGTTACGTGAACAGCGGCAGAGATCAGTGATTGGGTTGTCCTATCATTGTAGCATAACATGTCAACACTCAACATAAGTTAACATCAAAATTTACCAGGTAAAGAACCCAAAAAAAAAAACTGTTCAAGAAACCTTGAGATATCAGTTTCACTCAGCTCATTCCCCCTCTTTGTAACAAACTCGATAACAGCTTGAATAACTCCTTCAGCTGACTGCTTGATCTTATCACAAATCGCTACACAGCAATTATGCAGCGTAACTAACAACTGCCAAAAAATCATCAATTGAACCATTATCGACAATGGTAAAAAAAACTCACAACAAAATCAATAATAGATAGAGTAGAAAATTCAAATTGCCTCATCCTTGGTCAACAAGATGCAGAGTGAGGACACAATCCTGTTGAAAACTTCTGATGGATCAATGGAAGTATCCTGAACATATTTAGGTAAAAGTAAGATCAGAGGTTTCAGTTTCAGTTTCTCTGTCCTACGTCAATTAAAGGAAAGAAAGATAGAGAAAAATATAGCATGGTAATAGAGTGACTAACGAACTTACATTCCTTAATATGGCTATAACATCCTCCAACGAAGACAAGGCACCATACGACAATTCCATATCTTCAGAAGTTATAGAAGAAGTTGCAGGCCGTGGAAGTGAGAGAGAGATGCTGAAGAGTTGATCAAGAATCTACCCAGTAAAAATATCACTCGATAATCAAACATCAAGGTGGGAAAGGATCTTTGTAACATACGCAAGGAAAAGCCTCTCAGTTACTAACCTGAGCAGATATTTTTCGAACTTCTGAATTTGTGTCAACACAACGTGGAAGATACATTATTACTCTATCTCCTACACACAAAGCTTCACGGCTTGGCAATATAAATGCAGCTGGCAGTGAAAAAGAAATTAGTATGCGTTGGAGAAAGAGACAGTATGAAGATTTCTAATGAAAAATCTTTACTTGGAAGCTTCGAGTAGTTCCCATATAGAGTCTGATCAATTTGCTTGTTATGTGTGCAAATCCCACGGCAGCCAACCGCACAATACCCACCCACGCAAACCATCCGAAACTTGAGAAGCATCTCATGGACTGCAAGACAACCTCTTTTCCTTTGATACTCAATAGGGGAAGAAACAAATTGATCAATTTGCTTCAAAATATGTAGTAGAAGCTCTGCCCGACTTCTTCCATCCTCTCCACTACATTGTATGTAATCAGTAGCAAATAGAAGTTAAACAGAATTTCACATAAGCAAAAGTCAGTGTGATGCAAAAAGCCAAGCACCTATGAATGGATCTTGACAAGTCAGTGACATGTGTATAAAGGAGAGAGAGGGGAATGTTTCTTAAGTTGTGTTCAGTTAAAAAAAAAAATGCAACACCAACTTTCTTGGAAGAAAGAGTGACAAATGTACAGCATGGCAACATTCAGAAAGAAAGGGGACTTTAAAGATAAACACTCAAGCAAAACATTGTAGACCATTTCACTTCAATTACCTACTGACAAGCATTGCACATAAGAGAGTGACCAGGTTGTCTATGAGGGTGTTGACCACATCTACTGGATCATTTGGTACAGCAAAGAACCCTAACGTGGCCTGTCAGATTCATCTCGAAGTTCAGATCAATAAAGCATTGTCACTGATACATTCCCAAAATTTAACGAGAGAACACACCTTCATTACATGGTTTCTTGTTTCGACTGTTAGTTTGGGCTCTACAGAGACCAATGTAGTGCAGGCACTTATAGCAAGGGCCTGCATAACATCAAACAAAAAATAAATGAATAAATCAAAATTTGTATCAAAAGCTCGCCAGTGTCCACATCAAGAGGCAATTCCATTCCCACCTGAGTGCGTAGAAGTTCATTGTAATCAGCAAAGCCATCATTGTCATCTCGACGCATCAAAGTTAATATGTAATCAAGCAATTGATCCCTTCTTTTCAATGGAAATGGTGTGCCACTTTCAGCGGCATTAATAACAGCATTACCTGTAATATCGTCAAAATGACGATAATGTTATTCATTCATGAAATTATCAGGACATACAAGATACAACTTCAACTTCTTATTAGTTCTCAAAACACTTCAGCTGAAGCCAAGTGAGTGGCAATCCATTTCTTTCAATCACAAAAAGTGCATTTCCATGCTTATCATGATTTATCCTCTTGTTCTCTAGTGAATGTTATGGTTTCTTTTAGGAATTAGAAGGACATCATATTTTCACAATGCACTCCCCTTCTCTGTCTAGTAAAATTCCTTTGCCTCTAAAAAAAAAAGAAAATAAAAAACATCTCAATACCCAGAGCATGTAGCAAGAAAAACCATCCTATTGTACTAAAATAAAAACAGCAAACAAGAATAACATTGAAAAGTTACAATAATAATCATATCTAACCTAACAAATCAATTGCTGTAATGACAGCCTGCTTGGATCTAGGGTTTCGCACATGTAGAAGCCTTGAAAGCATGTTAGTCCCCTGCGGTATAAGTAACTTAGAATAAACAATCCCCAAAAATTGAAATGCAATAAAATCAGTTTTAGCTGATTTTAAACAATACATTTCCATAAATAGATATCAACTTAAGGGAGAGAATATGTCTTCAAGATATATAATCATCCATATAAATATCCTAGAAGATTCACATGAAAACATGGAATTATTAAAATAATTAATAATTAATAATCAATTGCACCATTCCAAAAATTTTGTGACGGTAGCACACTGCACAGGCTAAAGCTACATAAAACTAGCTCTCACAGCGCAGCCAAAGTGGGGATACACAAAAGTTGTATAAGGTGGCATAGTGCCAGGAGCTGTAGCATTGAGCCATAGGCTACAGTGCATTGAGAAGCAGGAACCATTTTGATAGAACTGGAGGAAGGGAGAGAACACAGGGGCAAGTTTAATTGAGTAAAGTAGCATCTTATTTAACAAATTGAAATGGCGATATCGCTTTCATCTTTCTGTAAAACATAATAATAAATGGACAACTAAAGACAGATCATAATGAAGAGAACAAGCCACGAGCAGAGAAGATGAGAAGACATACAATAAGGGCATTTATTCTGGCTTCAATAACTGTTGAAGGGGCATACTTTGCTGCATATCCATACATTAAAGCCAAAGCAGCATGTATGTCATCAGTGTCTTCTGTCCTAAAACTATCAGAGAAGAATGACAATATCCTGTACAGATGAAATAAAACACACAAACATGTCGGATAAATGCTGAAAAGAATTGAATCAGAAAGAATATGAAACAATAGAAAAACAATTAAGGGCCGATGGATACTGTTATCATGTTCTGAAGCATTTAAAATTTGATTTTTCTAGTCCAAACCAAAATGTCTCATCCTGAAAACTTCCCCATTTGTTAACAATACAGCTTCATCAACTTAGAGTCAGACTTATTTCAAAAAGGCAGCACATCAGACAGGGAGGCACCTTTTTATGCACTAAACCAACATATCAAATATAAATTGTACGAACAGAAATATTTTTTACCTGCACTAAAAAACTGCATTGAACTTGGAAATCGCACAAAATAATGCATAATTTATTCATGCTAATAATAGGAAAAACAACATGAAAGAAAAATGTATAATTTCAATCATACAAGTCTGACATAAACCTATTAAGCATGCTCTGTCCAACATTATCTAGAATATCCTTCAGCTTCCCCAACACTGTATCCAAGTGAGAAGCAGCAACCTTGTAATCACAAAAGGCAACAAAAGAAAAGGGAAGCTAAATTAGTAAGTGGCAAGAAATCAAAAGACCATCAAACAAAAGAAAACTAGAGAGTACCAATCCCATTGCTTTAGCTAACCCAAGCCTATTTGTTGGAATAGCAATGTTGGCCTGTATGTACATCCAGTTTATCTTATCACGAACGTAAGCTCTGTCATTAACTTTTTGAAGTAGCATTCCCAGGCATCTGCATTCAAGGCCAATGTCATTTTGCAAATCCTTTCAAATCTTAAACAAGAGGTATTCGACGCAGTAGCCAAAGAGTGACAAAAAAAATTGAGTTAATAAAATTGGAAGTTAATGCCATATCAATAACAGCCATCTATGGAGTAAGACATTATGGCTGTGTTTCAGCTCTGTGTCTCCATTCTCAAATGAATTCATGGAGGCTGAAATTCTGTGTCATCAACCATTTCATCCAAAAACGCTTAAGCTATTAGGTGAAAATTGATGATTGGTCTTATCCATATATCTAACCTGGTTTCCCATGACAGTCTAAGAATGCTCTCATAAGTCTAAGAATGCACACTTGAGACATGAAGCATCAATACCTGTGAAGCAGTGCAGCATGTTCATCATCAGATGCATAAAGATCATAATGTTTGGTAAAAACATTACCAAGAGCCATGATCCAATCTGAATCTTGAATCACATCCAAAGATTCTGCAAGAAACTGCAACAAAGACATTGACGTTATTAATATCTCCGGTTCCTGCACACTTTTAATTTTCATTCTGGAAATTTTTAGGGACATGTAACATCCAAATTAGGTATGCAGAATAAACTTTCTTGTCCATCCATATGAAAAATTTAATAAGCACACCGAATTTAAAACTATGTTTCAATGTCCAAGCAACATTATATTTTCCCCCTAAAATTGACCTAATTGAAACACTAACAAACTGAGACAGCAAAGCAAATCAAGAATCCACCATTCTTAAATTAAGCAAGTCACAGATTGACCAAGAAGTTTTGATTTCACATAGTGCAGTCTTACCAACTAAACCATGCTCAAAAAGGACAGCAGGATGACTAAGAAGTCAATCATACTCACATTGATTATCATGTCATCCCAAGTGTCTTGATATGACACATCCTGTTTCAAGTCTTCTGTATCACTAACATATGCCTTCATCTTTGGAATCTAGAACTTCCAAAATCAACAAATAATTACATTCAATCAATAATAACCAACTCATAGTTGTAATTGACACAATTTAGCAGCACATGACACACTATAAAACTGAGAAGCCTATTGTTGATTGGTCGGTGAAATAGATGCTGGCATGCATTATGAGATGATAACTCATCCAGATGATACTGAGAAACCTATTGTTGATTGATCAGTGAAATAGAAGCTCAAGTGCATCGTCCAGATGATACATAATTAGAGAATGTAAATTTATATAAACTCGGTACTTATGAAAACAAAAAAGATCTAATAACGCCAAAACCCCAATGCCATGTTACTGTGTAAGTAATCAAGTATGACACACATCAACATTATAATGAGTATAAATACAATAAAGATTTAAAATAATGACCATATGACTGGTTTCCCAACATTTATCAAAAGGCATTCACAGAGAACTTGGGATTCCAACCATTCCAATTGAAATCCAACATATAAAATATTACCTCATCTTGCCACAGCAAATTGATGTTTTTTGGAAACAAAGGTGCAAGATGATAAAGAACCTACAAACACAAAACATTTCTATCACCATACAACACAGGAAATTTGTGGAAATTATAGAAATAGTTATGTAAATAGGTATTTATGTAAATAGAGAAATAAGTGGCAGATTCTGTGAGATAGGAGAAAAGAGGACATTGAGGAATAATCATCTCCTAATATCTCGGATGATTGTGATTGGAATAACCTATTTTACTCTATGTAATACGTAATCTCCCTACTGTGAATGTTAAGCATTATTCAAATATCATGATTCTACAAAATTAATGTATTTAATATATTCCCAATTAAAAAAGTAGACCGGAAAGTAGCCATCTTAGAGTTGAAAAATGTATGTACCATAAGTTCACAAAATAACAGAAGTATGTTGATAATAATGATTCAAACATTTTTTCTTATACATTAACTTGCTTACTTAACCTTATACTTAGTGAAGCAGAAAAAAGATCCAGAGTATGTTGAATTTTGATTCTGATCTCCTCATTCATCACTTGAAATTCAAGCCTAATCTCATTCATGGCCTGTTAAGCATGTTTTATGTGAAGACTGAAGTCTGTGATTTTTTTTAGAAAAAGTCGGACCTATAATTTCCATTTTTAGCTAGCTTTTGTTCTTAAATTTATGCCGTTTTTAATTTTTCCATTCATGCATTTACAATCCATAGGATCTACAAGAAGCCTTTTTTCCCAGGGATCTCCTATACGTATACAGCTTATTGAATTCCAAAGAATTAAGAAATCCTATTACTCTCTAAAAAAATTGGGACCAAAAAACCATTGTCAAAATTTCTTTAGGTAATCAGTGGGGAAGAGAGAAGGTTTGATGATAGAAAAAGTACATGATGGGATCAAGTCCAGCAGTAGGTATATGGAGAACCTTTTAGTCGCCAAAGTCAATGATACCTAATAAGGCCTAAATGATCAAGTACATCGGTGCGTAGAGTTTAAAAAAAAATCATATATTATTTCATTTAAAAAAATCATATATTAATGGTTAGCATGAGAAAAACCATAGTTTACATTGGTCGTTAACTTGAAGAAGCAATACTTGCTGGTTGATGTGAAAAACCTATAAGATGGACTTGGTGGTAAACAACATAAAATATCCTTTGGTGTTTAATGTGAGAATACCACACGATAACGGTACATGAGATTTATGAGAATACCCAAACCCAAACTTAACACCAAACTGAGGTGAGGAAGATCAATAAGGGGAGAAATCATTCATACAATTGGGGAGAAGTCATTCATAACAATGTGTGATAAAAATGAAGACCTAATCATAAGCCAAGACAAAAAATAGCAAAAAGAACAACAATGTAAACTGATTTCTAGAGAAATACAAAATAAAAACATTTCTGTTGCCTGTGATCTATATATATTTAACTTCTCAAGAAAAACAAATAGAAAATCAATTTATCTAAATTTCTTCAGAATATAACGGTAAATCAAGGTAAGAAACTGCCCAAGATAGACAGGCAAAATTATCAACACCCGAACTGAAAGAAATATCTATTTGGACAGCCTTAGCATATATTACATCAAAAAGAATTATCTATTCCAGTCTCAACAACATTTGAGTCTTGAGACACCCTAGCAGACTTCTTTATGACAACTGTTCGTCAAAGAATAATTAAAAATAATCTAAGAAAAAATCTCAAGGAAGAAATATGCTCACAGTCAAAATGTGGGTGGCCAACTGCCCCTTTGCCAGAGGATTATGCAAAAGCACCACCAAACGAGCAAAAAGATCCTATAATAATCATCAAGCATACAATCCACAGATCACTCATTATTGCATACAAGATAAATGTTTCCTTCATTTTTTTTAGCGCCATAAAGAATAGGAGGATGCAAAACAATAAAATGATCTGATCGAAATTAGATGTTACCACAGAAATTTTACCTCAACAGCTGGCATGCCAGCATTGTTTTTACACTCACTCAACATATCATTGTCATGCGACCTATGCCGCCACAATTCAGAGATACACCTACAAACCTGTAAAAGTGGAAATATATTTTCAGATATGCTGTGGAGAACTTGCTATTATCAGAAACAGACACGGTCAAAACTGGTGAACCAAGGTCAGCACCCATCTAGAACTTCATAAATCTGGTTGAAAAGAGAATCAGTCAAAACCAGGAAAATCAGTCAGGTTACTTGCTTAACCACTTTAAACTTTTTTAGTTGTGTCAATACAAAACAGCATCATTTTCCAGTATAAATTGTATTTCTTCCTATACTCTAATATTATACAATCATTATTCTTATAAATAATTATTAGCTATAGGTTTACATATAAAACACTATGATAATCGATTACCATTTCGAAGTCAAATGTGATTATGAATGAATATTAACGCATCTAGATTTGAATTTTAACTCATGGAATCTATTAGTAATAGTTTCTTCATCTATATAATATTTCAATATATAAAATTAAAAATATAGTTATATTAGTAATCGCAGTCGAACAAGTGAACCTTGAACTTGTGTCTTGACCAATTTAATCACCAATCCAATTTTCACAAAAAAAAAAAAAGAACACTGGGAAAATCTGAGCAAGAATAGAACATGTCCACAGCCAGCGCATGCACATGGGCTGAACATCATAGCTTTTACAAGAAGCAAGATATAAGAAGGAGAACAACAAGGAAAAAAGATGCATCAAACCAAAAGAATGTCCAATGCAGGGAGGCATAGCAAAAAAAATTAGTCAAGCATCTGAAGAAAAAGTTGACGGACAAGTTGGAAGGAACAATGTGATAAAGAGGGGAAAACCGGAGTACCCATGCATAAAATAAGTCAACCATCCAGGAATCAAGTAGAAATGCTATATTCTATGTTTACGAGACAACAATAAGATTTACCATGGCAACAGCTCTTGTATAGGTCCGTGGAATAATCATTTTCAGGAGAAAAGGCCAAAGAATGTGCTGTGGAAAAATTAGATATAAATTAAAACGTATTTTCATGTAATAACAAATAGGAAACTATTGGAATAATCCCCTCCAAACGAGTTTAATCACTACCATAAATTGGTATAAATATATAATTTACCTCCATTTCAGGAATCGTAATAGTTATCAGAAGGAGCCCTTTCTCACAAATTGCTCTCAAGTCCCCTGAAGTCACAGCACCAATTTTCATCTGATAAAAAAACATGCTATTAGGATTTTATGATGGGTAGAGACCTGGGGACAAGTTTACAAAATATATTCTCATCATTAGTACAATTACAATTTCCAATGAACAAAGTAATTTGATTTAAGAAGAGATAATAAACTTCAACATCAAGGATGTAACAACCCCTCATTGAAGTAAAAGAGAAAAGGAGATAACAAAGCAAGATTTTAAGCACAGGAGCTTTCCCATCCCATGACATCAACCTAGAAAACTGCTCTCCTATGAATTCAACCTAACAACCATGGAAAAACTGACTGCAATGCAAAACGAAAGCACAAGGCTTAGAAGAGTACTTTATCTCATTAATACGTGCGTGAGCGCACAATCAAGTAACTTTAAAAAAAATCCAGCACCAAGCTCCTAAAGCCATTTATTTTAAAAATAAATCACAGGATAAACAAAAATTAAAAGGACAGGGGAAGGAAGAGCACATGGATACCTCAACTTTTTTATTTGGCCTGTCATCAATATCACTCTGATTTTGATCTGTCAGAGCACAATGGCGTACAAGATATTCAACGAACAACTCACCAGATGAACCAATCAAGTAACAGTGTGAAGCCATGACCACAATCAACTACCAACAAATTTAAAAATATCAAGTACAGAAGGAACATATCACAAAGTATAAACCACTAACAAAAGAAGAAGAAAAAATAAGGATTTGAAACAAACCAGAAGAATATTGGTTCACAATGGCTTACCTCTGAAAGTGACTTTCGGACACCTAAATTCTGTTCCTCTAACAAGGATTTTACAGCTTCAACTAGCAGAGGCCTTTTATTGTGCCAAATTTCCAACAACCTTCAAAAAAGAACACCCTGCCAGATCAAACTACAGAAACAAGGTTAGAAAGATCGGCAATAGAATTAGAAAATCAAAAACCTGGGCAAAAGGTGCTTCAAAACACAAAGTGCACTAAAGGTCAATGGCTCTTCCCTCAGCCTGCATTTCTGGCAAAAGAAGATTATTTAATGACAAGAGTATAAAAATGGAATATCATAATCTTACTACACAAAATAAAAAATCACAAGACTTCAAAGGTTTTTATCAGGGACAAAAACTACTGAAGAGAAGAGAAAAACAGTATAAAAACCAGGGACAGGTCATCCCAAAACAAAAGGTTAAAGATTCATTAGATCAAAAGATCCTCCCAATCCTCCTAAATCCTCAATGGTCTCCCCTCTTCCAAAAGACCATTTGCCAAAAACCACAAGAGCAAGAATGCAATTATCTCCCATATAAGACACGATGGGGGATAAACGCTCACGTTTCCTTTCCATCAAAGACCCCGTAAAACACCCAAGACAGCACACTGCCAAAGAACTTAATGGTCATTTCCCAGCCAAAATCAATGAATCTATAGGCTTATAAACTTGATGGTAAACACTAATATACTCCAAGAAAAAAAAAACCAGAAACGAGCTATCTGTGTACTTTCGATATGGATTTGGTAACAAATAAAGGATTGGTGATAACACCATCAGAAAATCATGGGAAAAGCACAGGATAATAAAATATGGCATGCAAGCCTAATACAATCGAAAAATAAGGAAAGAAAAATGACAGAATAATAGCAAAGTCAGACTGCTAATCTTGACAAGTCCAAGCGGGCCCAGTATTGGGCCTCTATATCATCAACCCTCTTCTCTTCAATAAATTCCTTGTCTGTTAGAAAAAAAATCCTACTTTCACCAAATCAAATAAGCAAGAAATAGCACTTTTAATGAAGATAGATCACAAAGATTTGCAGGGACTTACATTTACCAGGAATACAAATAAATCATCTGGATAAACCAAGCCAACTGTAAGAAAGCAATGCTGAACCTCATTATACGTCTGTAATGCACATCAAGAGAACCTCATTGAAGAGAATTTATTTGAAAAGAAAATACTGGTGAAGTCAGCATATAAACATCATCTCACAACATCCACAAAAGCATAACCATCCTAAAAGGCTTTCCAGTAACATTGCCTTTCTGAAGCCTTTCCATAAAGAAACCATGCGCTTTAACCCAAAGCAAAGCCTAGAAAAACAGCTCTCTCAAAACAGCTGAAAACAACCTGTGGTCACTAAAGTTACGAATATGATCTTGGAAAATGCAGACACCTTGTGTGAATAAAGAACATTCCTGCAAAAATTCACTCACTTTCCTTTCACACAAGCATGTGATGCAAAAACACTAATAGTAAAACAACTCACTGGACATGAACAATCTCCTCTTTATTGTAAATGAAATTGAAAGGGGAAGAACAAAAGTCCCCAGGTAAACAAGACTATTCAAAACTCCACCAATTGGAACTGAAATCCAGCAGAGACAAGGCAGGAAATGGCCTCTCTAAAGTCTTGTATTTTTATTTTTTTTTGGATTCTTCTCAGTCATGCTATGTTGATCACCTATGATCTCCAAGGATCTTAATGGTGGTAAGGTTTTTGGTAGCATATGGATTTAGGTCCAGCACCTCAGTCATTTTTACAATCAATAACGTGTACTGTATTAAGCAAAGGACTAATACGACCTATCTTTAGCTGTGATGTGTTAGTGCATGTGTTGTATGAGTTGTACAAATATTCTCCAGAATTCCCACTGCCATTACAAAACCTTTCTATGCTCTC
The DNA here is from genome assembly GCA_025593235.1 of Vachellia pachyceras. NCBI lineage: Eukaryota > Viridiplantae > Streptophyta > Magnoliopsida > Fabales > Fabaceae > Vachellia > Vachellia pachyceras. The sequence goes on from JANTPZ010092530.1 coordinate 39,239, forward strand.
TCTCTATTGTTAGTTCTTTGATAGGGGCTATCAAGGTCCCAAAATGTGGTAATTATGTAAATAATAATTAATGCAGATCCTAGGAGATTAGTTAGAGGTTATTTAGTATAAAATAGTTGAGAATATTAGGGATCTAAATTATCTTCAAATCAGGTCAGATCTGTAATTAATATTTGGATTCTCATATGCGCCTATATGTACCGCTGCTATCAGCTAATAGAATCATTGGATTATTCGTGCTCATAATCATCCACATGGTATCAAAGCATGGATGACTCTGATCTCATCTCCTTTCTGTTCGATAGTCGATCTCCCGCAGAAGACCTACAAGACGTCGCCTCACCCATGGTGACGACTTCTTAGGATGGTTCCTCCACGTCCAAGATTACAAAAAGGTCGGCACTCCCCTCAGGTTGACTGCTAGCCTCGATGCTTCTCATGATGCCATCGTGTTTGAGAAGCTCACATCAACCAAGTACAGTGATTCGGCCCAAGCTATTTGTCTTGCTATCAATGACTGTGGCAAGCTCGAGTTCCTCACTGGTGAAGCCAAGCCTCCGTCAAATTCTGCTTTTACTGAGAAACATCAATAGACGGTGGATGACGCATTAGTCTCCTCTTGGCAGATCAACTCCATGTCACCACACCTCAAATGTAGTTTCATGTACCTCACGTCTGCTCATGACATTTGGGAAGCTATTTGCGAATCCTACTTTGATAGAAAGGACCTCTCGTTTATACGTCTTGCGACACCATATATGGAAATCTTCTCAAGGTCAAGCAGTGTCACGATTGCTAGCTAGAATTGGTGGCTCTCTAGAAAGAGTTGGATTTACTAACCTGGGAGGAGTAGACTTCCCCAGTTGATGCTACTTGTAATAAGAAACACACAAAGACCAAATCAATGATGATTTTTTTGGCCTGCCTCAATGATGAATATGATGATGCTGAGGCCGCATCCTGAGTCATGCCATTCTTCCCTCATCCAAAGAAGTTTTTTTTTTTTTAAGTCTAACATGAAGAGCCAAGCCATCAGGTGATGTTGCCTGAACCCATCTCCTCTCTATGTGAGTCATTTGCTCTAGTGAGTAAATCTAGCGATTCTTCTAAAGGTCAGGTTACTTGTGATTATTGCAAAAAGATAGGGCATACTCATGGCCGCTGTTGGGATCTTGACAGCAAATCTACTGATTGGAAATCCAATAAATGCAAATCTTGAGCTAATCAAGTCTCTCACGAGCCCATTCCTCCTTCCCAGCCTAAGTCTATACCTATGATTTGTAAAGAACAAATGAATCAATTATTTGATGTGCTTAAAGTTCTCCAAACTCAACATAAGCCCATAGCCTCTGCGTCTATAGCTCAGAAAGGTACCTCTATTGCTTGTGAATCATATGAACTTGTACAGATGAACAGCAACGGACGCGTACAGACGGGGATGAACAGTGTATTGTACGGACGATTAGAATCTAATCATACGAACTTGTACGACCAGCGGGGGGAAAGGCAAAGGAACTCTAGGGCTCTGATACCATGTTAGATGAAAAAGGAGAATGTTCTAAATAATCCTTACTATTCAATGTACCCTCAAAGGGTATTTATACAATGGAGGGTTGTACAGAACCATAATTACATAATCATAATCATATCCCTAATAATGTGGACATAATCAATTACAATTGTATCCCTAATTTATCTCATCATCAATCTCACATTAATGGTAATATATCTCCTAATATATCAACAATTTGATGTGCTTAAATTTCTCCAAACTCAACATAAGCACATGGCCTCTACGTCTGTAGCTTAAAAAGGTACCTCTATTGCTTTACACACTTTTCCCCCTCAAAATGGATTGTTGACTCTGGTGCATATGATCATATGACTTCGGAAGCTCAGATGTTTGCCTCTTATCGTCTATTAGCCGGGACTGAGGCAATTAAGACCTCTACAAGTTCATCTACTTCCATTACTGGCACTAGCATTGTTCATTTATCTGATAAACTCCATCTTGACTATGTATTGCATGTGCCTCATCTAGCGTGCAATCTATTGTCCATTAGTAGATTAACCATACAATCGAATTGCTCGACTCATTTCTTTCCTACTCAGGATCTCTTATCGAGCCATATGATTGGCATGGTTGAAGAATATGATGGGCTCTACAAACTTAATGTTTCTACTGTCAGTGCCTTACGCTCCCGCTTAAGTGGTTTCGCTTGTGCTCCTGAGAATAATTTTTTATTATGGCATCAACAACTGGGTCATCCTAGTCTTTCATATTTACAACAGTTGTTTCCCATTTTATCTTTGAATAAAGACAATACGTTTCATGGTGATATTTGTGAATTAGCCAAACACCAACGTACTACCTTTTCTCCCTCTAGTTTTAAACTGACGCATGTGTTCTCTAGAATTCATAGTGATGTTTCGGTTCCCTCTCATTCCAAATCGCACATACTCCAAATATTTTGTCACCTCTACTAATGATCACACATGTATGTGCTGGGTGTATCTTTTAAAGGAAAATTCTGATGTTTCTCATGTCTTTGTTGAATTCTTCAACTATGTTAAAACTCAATTTGACTCCACCATTCAAGTTCTCTCAATTGTAGCAAACCTTGATTGGCCTCTCCAGCAACTTGACATTAAAAATGCCTTTTTAAATGGTGAACTAATGGAGGAAGTATATATAACCCTTCCACCTGGATTTGACAAAGTCAGAGAACATCAAGTATGCAAGCTAAAGAAGTCTATATATGGACAAAAACGATCTTCTCGAGCACGATTTAGTAGATTCTCCACGGTGCTCAAATCTGAAGGCTACAAACAGAACCTATCTGATCTACCATGTTTGTCTTGAGAAATGGAACCCTCATATCCATTCTCATTGTGTATGTGATGACATTATCATAACTGAGAGTGATGTGAGAGAAATGGACCGAATCAAGAAGGCACTAAATCGTGAATTTGAGGTCAAGGACCTTGGGAGGTTAAAGTATTTTCTGGGAACAGAAGTAGCAAGGTCAAAGAAAGGAATCTATGTGTCTCAGCTTGAGTACATCCTTGACCTACTCAAGGAAACTACTATGCTCGAATGCAAGCCTAGCAAGGTGCCAATAAGTACAAAGAAGATTAAGAGAAATGAGAAGCCTACCAAGACTGAGCAGGAAGTTGGTAGCAACACTAAGAAAAAAGAGAAAGATGAAGCACCAACAAACAAAGGGAGGTACTAGAGATTAGTTGGGAAACTCATTTGTCTCTCACATACTCGTCTTGATATTGCCTATGTAGTAAGTGTTGCAAGTCAACAAATGCATGATCTGAGAAAGAAACACATGAAACCAACGTTTAAAATTCTAAGGTACTTGAATGGCACACCTAGGAGAGGACTTTTCTTCAAAAAATGACATAAGGAAAGTTGAAATCTATACTGATGTTGATTGGGTAGGAGCTCAAGAGGACAGCAGGTCAACTTTTGGGTATTGCACCTTCGTGTGGGGAAATGTGGTCGCATGGCAAAGTTAAAAACAACGAATAGTGGCTAAAAGCAGTGTTGAGTCCAAGTTAAGAGCATTAGCCAAAGGAATCATGAAAGGGTTATGGCTAAAGTGAGTAGCAGAAGAGAGGCGCATCTACAAATGGAGTCTCCATTGAAACTTTATTGTGATAATAAAGCTGCTATAAGTATGGCCAGCAGAGTCGAACCAAACTTGTGGAAGTGGATTGGCATTTCATCAAAGAAAAAGTTGAAGCTAGGAGAATCTCTCTATCCCATATTCCAACCAAACTGCAACTTGCAGATGTGCTCACTAAAGGGTTGTCAAAAGATATGTTTGAAGGCTTTGTTAGCAAGTTGGACATGATCAATATCTATGATCCAACTTGAGAGGAAGTGTGGTAATTATGTAAATAATAATTATCCATGCAGATCCTAGGCGATTAGTTAGAGGATATTTAGGATAAAATAGTGGAGAAGATTAGGGATCTAAATTATCTTCAAATCAGGTCAGATTTGTAATTATTATTTGGATTCTCTTATGCGCCTATATGTATCATTGCTATCAGCTAATAGAGTCATCAGATTATTCATGCTCATAATGGTCCACACAAAATATTCAAGAGATTTAAAAAATTATATTGGGCGTAAAATGAATTAATATAGAATGTAACAAGAGGAGCTTAAGACACTATATGAAAATTACTCCAAGCAAATGAGACGGACAACATACCTTTAGTGCCACTTGTTCTTTGCCATCAGTATTGATACAAATCTCCAGAAGAAGTGTTGACAGTATAGGAGCGAGGTCCTGCAAACCCACACCAATTAGTTCATTTTCTGCTCTTCTATATTATCTTAGGAGTATACTTCATCCCCCCCCCCCCATCTTCTTTTTTCTTTTTTTAAATAAAAATACTAAATTTTCTATTTCATAAATAATGAATTCTTAATGAACTAACTATTGGTGGATAATATAAAAAGCAATCACTTATAAGAAAGTGAATGGATAAATTGACTAGCTACATTTATGGAATTCTCACAATATGGTTGCATGAGGGAAGAATTCAACTGAATAAACATTTCAGTTCAAGAGGCATTCCTAAATCGTGATTCAAATCTAGCTTTGCTCTGATCAATCTAGCATTTGCAAGGAGTATTACACCCACTTCAACATCACATTTCCAACAAGCATGAAAAGCCTTTTAGCATTCCCATGTTCATTTGATGACTAAAACTGAAGAAACATATTACTCAGTAAAACAATCCCAAGACTCATTATCAGACAAGTATTTTCGAGGGCAACCACATCATTTGAGGACAAATGTATAAGTATGCATGCAAGGATTCGTTCAGCATTAAATGAGGTAGAAATTCAATCAAAGTGGATAATATTCTAAGCTATGCCACTCATTCACAAGACAGGAAAACAAGTCATAAAGCAAACTAATAAATAAATATCTCTCGTCATGTGTACACACATTTCTGTTACCAATATCAAAATTTCCCCATGAAAGACATGTATGCCAGGACCAAAAGAATATTGATAGGCATGGTAGTAAGTACCCAAAAAAATTGAAGGCTTCCAAACAACAACAATGCACTCTAGCCCAATGACACCAATGAAAAATATAGAGAAATATAAAGTGATCAGAATCGCCCAATCATTCATAAAATATTAAAATGAATCGCATAGAAATATTTGAAGTTAAAATATTCAGGGCACAAAAAACTGCGGACCATAATTGTTCAAAAGAAATGTCATTGTGTGAATTACCTCAAAATCAATCATAGGAGGACCACTTTCAGACAGAAGAGAGGTATTTAAGAGACTATGAAGACTGCATGTTGCCAGAAAAGCAATATCTTGATCCTTTTTGTATCTGGGCAGAAAGGAGAACAATATATACTAATCAATGTTAACATTTTGAATACATCTGGCTAGCATGAGAATGCTCTCAGGTATGCAAGGAGGAAATTCTTCAATTAATATTCAAAAATTTTACAAAAAAGCCATGCAATGTTTGAAACGAAGATTGAAACAACAAGCAAATCATTCTTACAAATCCAATATTGTAGGAATAAGCCTTGGTAAAGCAGCCTTTAGTTGGTTGCGTGTTATGAGACCAACCATCTGACCCAGGGCTTCCACAGATGCCACACGAACCTAGGCGCAATATGCCATAAAAATTATTAAAAGTGCATTAGAATAAGGCAAATACATAACGTAAATGATATATTAAAAAGTATGTGGTTGATAAATAAACAAAACACTGTGCTTGAGACTACAGAACCATAACTCAGAATCATGACAAATAGCTCTGATAAAACAGTTCATATGCGTATTTTGAATTGCTGGAATGAGTCATACTCTCACAGGTTCTATTTGGCAATAAAAAATTATTGACCGAAAAAAAAAGAGTTCGCATAACTGATTCAACAATGGTAATATTTTCTCTCTATAAAGATAAAATCTAAAATAAGTTCTCCTTTATCTAACAGTTCAACCAACCAAAATATTAGTTTCTTCAAAAAGTGAGACAATTAGGTTTGTGTCATCAATTAGTCGGTGAGGCTTGTTGCTGCTCTATTATTGTACTTGACCTGCTGAACAACCAGCAGATGCTTTAACTAAAGCTCTCATTGGCGGGAGTTTATCACATTTGTAACAAGCTGGTCATGGCTGCAAAACTACGTGCCAAAATATTGGAGGTGTTAGATAAAGGACTACTGTTTAACTGTGGTGCATGAGTATCCCTTGAGAAACAATCTTTTTAACATTCTATATGTCGGATAGTAAACCAAATAAAAAGAATGCAAATGGCCAACGAACTTCAAAAATTACATCATCCTAACAGTGAAACTAAGATAGAGAGACTAAGAGTAGTGATTAATAATACAAATAAAAATACAACAATTAGTCCCAAACCTTTAGATCACGTGAAGTTGACCAAACTCTAAGAAAAAGCTCAAAAGCAGAATTTAAAAATGACCTGCATTACATTCATATACCCCTTAGAAAGGCAATAAGGAAAACCAAAGTGGGGAATTAGAAGAACAAAGACTGTATCATATCTCACATGATATCTCCATCAAGGGGTGAATGTGAAGGAAAATCTATGTTATATTGCCAAGCAGCTTGACACCAACACTTGAATGCTGCAAAGAACAATAAATATAACAATCAGCATGCTAATATTAGTAAAGCCAACAGCTTTATCTGTAAGGAGGGCAAGAAGAATTCGACCTACATAAAGGTTTGAAAGGAGAAAAGGGAAGTAGGTTCTTTGTGAATGGTATGGCAAGAATGGTATAAATAAAATAAACTATAATAATCCTATTCAGGATTTTATGAGCTTATTGCCTTATTCCATTCCATTGCCATAAGGCATTAAACAGTAGTCCAATAAAGGACATCCTATTATTCAAACAAAACTATTGATAAAGCTGGATAGTATTATTATATTCTGGGGCAAAAAGTTTTCAATACGCTTCATGCTTGCTTCAAAGAAATGAATAACTAATATTGCCAAAATTTATCATAAAATAGTTTTACATGCAATTCAAACTACCCAAGCAATCCAGACAGAATCCATTCATCCGCTACTTCAATCATATCAGTACTGCCAAAAAAGCATAACACATCCAACCATGAATATCCTAACTGCAGTTGAAATGACATCACATGTCCAAAATCATACCATTAGCAAAAATTGGCCGATGAGCATCTCTCACATTTCCAAGAATTGGCAGAATTCGCGAAAGTACACCTTTCCACCGAGGAATAAACTGCAGTGCTGTACCAGATTTAGAGGGAAGGAATCACATCAGCACTTATATTTAGCAAAGGCAGAAAATTTTTAGAAAGGAATTGCATGAAAGAACGAAAGGATATCCTCCTAAGGCGAGATCAACCAAGACCAAGCCTATCCAACAAAACAGATTTTTTTAATGAAAAGGCAAAAACGCCATATAGGTTAGAATTAAGAAAGATAATAGGCAACAACAGAAAGCAGAGGACACAAGATCTTTCTCAAACAAAAGATACAATAGAAGAATACAAATTAAGCTCCATTGCAGATGATAATCTTATCAGTTTGATGGTTCACAAGGGGGAAGAAATCATTCATTAAACCCACAAAGAAGACATAATGATAATCCTCTCCCAAAGAATTCTCAGATAAATTTTTTGACTAAACATTATTGTATTTCATTCCAACCAAAGACACCACAAACGAGCCAGAATTGAAGAGAACTTTGTGTCCTTTTTTCTCCGCAAGACCTGAAAGCTTGATGGTGAGAAAAGGCCCAAAAGATGAGCCAGGCAAGCCCAATGCTCATCAAACAAAGCGAACAACCTAATACAAATATGCCAAGCCACTTCCCAATGGAAGCAGATGCTTTTAGAATATCACAACAGATTGCACATAACCCAACCCTTCATAATCCTCTGACCTACAACAGACCTCCCAACTAATTAAGTGACCACTTCACTCTCTTACTCTCACCAGCCACAAACCAGATGAAGGCCTGCATAGTCTTCTCGATCCTATTTTCCACCCACAGCATATAATATACAATAATACTGCTAACAACATCGGAACCCATTTTAAATTAAATGCAAAGTATAGTGAAGTTTTAAGAATTTCACATGTTAAATAGAATAGTAGAAGTTTAAAGTTTAAATTGAAGACTAAACATGGGCCCAATTCAAACAGAAGGTTAAATCTCTTCCTATGACACATTTTCTCTTGGCAGAGGCATGTCAAGTTTTCGGAACTTCCCCTCATTTCAAAGGTTTTTCTGGACTTTTCAACAACATGTCAAATGATTTAAGAAACATTTTCAGATAAGTTTTTTCAGTGTATCCGGCCACAAAAAAAAAAGTTTTCCCAACGTAGATAAACAACATCAGAACTTGCCACAAGGCTAATTCCACCACCCAAAAAATTAACATGCTAAAGAAAAATAAGATGATTGTGGACATTAAATCCCAAAGAAAATTTTGATCACTTACGATCAGAAGAAGCAAATTTTGCAAGTATTTGAACCATAGCAAGTAATGCTGAATTTGGCCCAGATAAATGAAGAAAAACTTCTTCCATCATCTGCAATACCAATTCAAATAAGAGATTGAGACAGATTAGGTTAGCATAAAATCCAGAAAAACAAGAAGTGAGGATAAATGAATGCTTTAGAAATATAGAAGCCACAACTACTCTCAATGAAGGTGAAACCGAAAGGTCGAAAGGGAGATATTATTTGAGCATTGCAAGCGTAAATAATATAAAATTTTACTTTGAAAGAAAGCTATTGAATGAATTCACAATAAACCCAACTATTTCTCTATGGGATTTCCTAATGAAGGTGAAACTAGAGGCCAAAAGATGCTTAATCTTGGTAATATTTTTCATTTTGCTTGACATACTAGTTTGCCTCCAGCCATTACATAAAACTTACCAGGTCAGGTAAATGTGAACCAATTGCAACAAGTAGACCTGATGCTGCTCGTTGCCAATCCAAATTGATTTCCTGCAGAAGAACAGTCTCCATGAAGTATAGAACTCGTGTACCGGTGGACCAAAAGCAACATACAGTATCTAATGAAGTCATTAAATGGACAGTCCAGAAAAAACATAGGACAACCAAGAAAATAATGGCCAAGTAAGAATCTCATCACTGATTGCCTAATTCTCCCCAAAATATGAACTGATTAAATAAAAAGCATAGAATTTTACCATTTAATGCAGTGTGAAAATATGTCCCATAGTCCAGGTCAAAAAGCCATTGCTACAGTAATATACGCATGATAACACAAATTACCTTGGAGGATATCATTTCGGCTGTAGCAATCTTGGCGAGCTTTGCCATGAAAGAATCATCGACTTCGCTTTTGTCCAGAGAGCGAACTCCAAATGCCATCACTTGGAAAACACCGGCCATGTTTCCGAATCGCTAAAAAAATATTCCGACATGAAAATATTCAACACTCCACATTAGCAAGGAATTCATCATCTAGTGAATGGAAAAGCATAAATAAGTACCCGACGTCCTCCTCGTGAAACGACTGCACAGCACTCGAGAACTAAAAGAGGATTCCTGCAAGCACATTAGACCCAATATTAACCAAGTTTCGTAAGGAATAAATGAGCAAACCAGTGTGAGTAGAGAGATAATCACAGCGCAGAAATGCCTTTGAGAGAGGCCATGGAGGCCTCCCTGACAGCGGAAGAATCATCGGCTAGTGACGACACCAGCACCTGGACAGCCTCTGCAACAAAGCGAAGCTATGAGATCGAATACCACGGAGAGTAGCCTAATATCACAATTGCAGATGAAGAATCTACCAGGTGCGGTAATTGAACTTCCAGAAGCCATGGGAAAACTGCAAAAAAATCAAACCACGAGAAGCAGAACGGAGTACAACATAAGTAACCTGTCACCGACCAAGGAACGCCACCTTCCTTCACCCACAACACAGGTGAGGTAATTTGTCTGGTATCTTGCACTTAGGTTCTGTATAGGAGGTTTTAGCGTGCCCAACTACCTTTCTCCCCCACGATCCCACCGTCTTTCTGGGGAAGAGGATTCACCGTCTGTGTCTGTTTTTTACTAGCATACACGAGCTGTGTAATAAATTAATGGATTTTTTAAAATTCAATATGTATTGGTACGGGTATATTGATTGGCTGATTAATTAATTGGTTAATACATAAATAAATAAAAAGAAACTTCTGGCAAAAAAAATAATAAAAAGAAACTGATTAATTCCTTTTTTGTGAATTAGTACTCAATTACCGTAACGGCTAAATTGACTGAATAGTTGATTGATAGATAAGCCAGTTGTATTGATTGATAAACCAGCTGTATGGATGAATTAATTAATTTTTTTAGCTTCAACTATTTTCTTTCCTTATTTATGTATTTCAGTAATTATATATAAACCAGCTTTATGGATGAATTAATTAATTGATGGATATATACCTGCTGGATTATTTACAGAATTCAAGATTAATTGGAAAAAAGATTATATTACGGACTATTGATGGATTGTTTTTTAGCCTCGTCGATGGATTGGCTAGTTTGCTTACAATGTTCAGACTTTCCTTTTTTCAAGCCTATCACTGTTCAAACTTAATGGCTAAAACAACCGATCCATTAATTAGTACACAAACATAAATCAACTCATAGTTTAAACTTTAGAATCAAATTTGCAAACAAAATAGGGGATTTTATTTAAAACTAATTTGTGAATGAACTCGTAACTGAGATGATTAATTGTTTATTACAGTTAGCATATTTAACGCATTGATCGATTAGTTGATTGGTATATTAACTGATTGACTGCTTGCAGTATTTAAACTGCGTTCAACTCTTCAGGTAAAAAAAACTTCATACAACTCTTTCAAATTTCATGAATGTTTTATCATTAGATTTTTCATTATTATCTAGCGTTTTAACACATCTAGTTAACCAGTTAAATCAACCCCAGAGACAGTTGCTTTCAACAAAAATTACTGGGAGAGGAGGATTAATCGCATTTGCAGCATAGTTAATACCTTACAGTTACAATTTATGTTAGAAAAATATGATTTCTTTTATCTCTGAAGGTTTGTTTATTTATTAATTCAGTCACGAAATTGTAACTTAAAACAATTCAACTCTAATTTCTTGATTACAACTTAGTTTTAAACCTAGGCCCTGACCTTATTTTTTTTTTTAAAACACCCCTCACAAAATAAAGCCAGCTGCAGTCAAAAGGAAATAAATCAATGTAAGCTCTATTGTTAGCATAAACGCTGATATTTATATTTTATATCTTACATTGAATGCAACATGCCTCACTGCTTTGTTTCAAGCAATTTCTGACCACAATATCTTCAAATTCTAATTTCCGATACCAACAGGATTAAGCCTAGTGAAAATACTTAATCTCTCAAAGTATAATGAAACAAAGCTCTATTTAATGATCGATGCAATCTTAAATAGGATTGACTATGCTTTCTGATTTCCTTGACATAAATGGGCCCTTTTATGTGAAGAGCATAATTATTATTTTACTGGAGACTATCATATTCAGAATACAATCTAATAAATGCAGATATATATCCCAGACTCCCAGTAAGGATTCAAAGCATGGTCGTCGCATTTTGGGCCTTTTATATTACCTAACAACAATAGCATCATACATAGTATTGAGCTGTTCCCTCTTGGGATGCAATTTTTTTTTTACCAATAGCGGCGAGGGGGGATTTTTTTTAGGCAGAGACCAGAGTTAATTCACTTTTCTTTTTACTAAAAAATTTAAATTTCATCATATCATTTTTATAGTATGCCATATCAATCGAAAGTGATCATTCCATTACCATCCTTACCTGGAATGACCGTCAATTCCGCTGCAAGGATTAAATTGCAGTCATGGTTCTTCCAATCACTATGAGAAATGAAGCAATCAAGAATGGATTTTACGGAAAACTGTTAAATAACACCAACTAATCCAGAAAACGCAGTGCAGCTTTAACGAGTGAAATTCAGAAGAATGAGACTCTTTGAATTTGAAATATACACTAGTCAAGATCGTAGTCAGAAAAGGAAAGCCCAGATGAGGAGCAAGGGCCTAGAAAGTTATATTTACATTAGTGGCACAGTCCGGTTCAATAAGGAGAACCAACCGGAGCAATAAGGCCCAGGTACCGCATTATCTTTAACCGACGAGTCTTTCTTTCTGATTTCTGAGGAGATGCCACCTCCTAGGAAATAATTCATTAGATAAGCATTTGACAGATAAACTCTGCTAAAAAGTAAAAGCCATGCCAAAAACTGGGTAGAAACTTACATCAAAATGAAGTTTGCGCTTGCGTTCCCTTTTACCCCTTCCTCTTTCCTTTAAATCATCTATTGTTTTGCTTGATGCTGATGAAGTCCATTTTTCTGATCAAATCGTAAATAAATGTCACAATAACAACATCGATAAATAAGCGCATTAGAGCTTCATTAATGCATGGGCAAGCACTTCTTTTGGAGATGACTAGGTGCTAATTAGTCCCATATTTTCATGACAAATGCACAAACATAACAAAGACAACAAACAAGGCAGCAGCCAAAATGCCATTTGTTTAGCTGAAACTAATTCTGAATTATAGTTATCGGAGCTGTGTGGTTTGAGGTTCACCGCGCATAGATGAAACACATCTGGATCTATTGGTTGACTAAATTTAAGGCTGTTTAACTGAAGAATACAATCACGTCAATAAAAGATGTCTGCTGCACAAGAACGTTTGTTCCACAAACTGGAATTACGCAAATAACTTCAGGCTAATACAGTAATTTCATTAACTCACAGAATAAAAGTGATTTTTTTAAGTGTGTTTATGCAACTGTATCACTCATGCCATAAAACTTAATCTGGAGTAAAAAGCAAATTTTATACCCCAAGAGTGATCTTGCACACCCGAGCGAACAGTCCTTTGGGGACTTGACTTTCTGCACGAACTAGGTTGTTCCTTCCTCTGCAAAGCCTACGGTAAAAAAGAAGACAAATGAAACACACAATTTTATACGTTTAAATACAAAATATGTTCAAGTCAGGGCATGCGGAACTGATTTAGATTAACGTACTTGTTTTAGAGCATCTTGGAAATCTTTTGCAGGGTTACTGCTCCTTTCTTCAAAAAACTGTAACCAAAAAAAAACAGCACAGACATCAGGATATTGATAAACGCTGGTTAAGAGAAACAAAGGATGTAGAACCATGTCCCATCCTGAAAACAAGGTCCTATTTCTCCAACAGCTCCTCTTCTCTACAGGTCACAAATTAGGGAAACAAAGGCAAAGATAACTAATAGATAATTGAACAGTGAAAACTAGTAGCCTCTCTACAAGATAACTGCGGGTGGCAGTGGGATGACTTTTCATTTAGAGTTGAGATGGGGTTCTTATTAGTCCTCTTTCTCCAGTATTCGGTTCCAGCAAGGTGTTTTCAAAATGCAATATCCAAAGGACTCGAGAACAATAATAAGCTTCCATATGATATAGAACAGTAAGAAAAAAAACAAACTCACATCCTCAAATGCTGAAAGATCTTCCACTGGATCAATCCAAGCACTGTAAGCAAAAAAGTAATATTCAGCTCAATGTTTAAACATGTTAGGCACATCCATGGAACTTGCTTTATACTGAATATGCTACAATACCAGGGTTGATTCCCATAAAACTGTACTAAGACATGTCCATCACAGGCCTGGCCTGCTGAGGTGGGTCTTTCTTCCATGATCTGAAATAATATTTTTAACATAAACATAAGCAGGTTACAAGGTCGGTGTAAAAAACAAGAGGTGTTGAAACACCAGCAACTGACCTATCCTATGCCATAAACTAATTCATGATATGAACTGATGTTAACAGAAAGTTAGATTAGATGCAACCTTAAGAAGCCAGAGAAGAAAAAAAGTTATATATATATGAGACATTCGTATGGAGAGATCTTAAATTGATAGTCAGTAACTATAATTGAATTCAATGAAATATAATATTTCTACTCTGGTAAACTGAGAAAAGATTTTGCGTGAACATTCAACACTAAAAAGAACAATCTGGCAGAAGAAAAAACTACATCATATATAATATGACATAAAAAGCTCAAACCTCAATGCAAATTGCCAAATTTAATGAATTAAGAACTTCTTTCAGATCAAAAGAAGAACTTAAGATCTAGATATGAAATATAACTTTTGAAAAATCCACAAAAGGATGAAGACAGTGCGGGAGCACTAGAACAAATTAGCAAAGAAACAAATTCGGAAGTTCATCATGCCTCACAGCTACATAAATATAGCAATATTAACTAAAATTAAGATGTATCATTTCAACATATTTAAACAGGGAAAAGGAAAGAAATAAACAAGATCAGACTCAAACAGTTGAACACCAAAAATAAAAATGAATTCATGCATTCCAAAAGCCACTCAATCATGTTTTTTCCTCCTTGTTTACTTGCATATTTCTCCAATTGAATAATATATAAGTACATGCAACTTCCCAATGTCCTTTTCTTTTCTTTTTTAAGAAAAAAAATCCCACTAAATTTTTGGGAAGCAGAAAAGTTTATGTATTCAAGCTTGGTAAATCTTGAAGGTAGGCTCTACATATAATTCTTTTGCATGATACATCAAATGTAGGTTACCAATACAAATCAAGTCAAACAAGAATTTTTTGCAACGGATCATATCATTGCCAAGACTAGATAAGCACTTCACTGCCATATAGTCTGCAGGCTTGGAAATCCTACTTCGTTTGCTTCGAAATATGTAACTTCTTATTTCAAAATATGACAGGCATGTAGTGAATAACAGCAGAGAACAAGTAGCATGGCAGGATATGAGAGTAAATACCTCCGCAGGCCACCACACTTGACGTGATATTTTTGCCCATACAACACTCCCTGGGGTTACAGTAATACAATTGCTGAGAGTGCTATTTTTTTCTTGTTGGCCATCCCTACATTAAATTCAAATAAAAATAATGAGACGCACACACAAAAAGATGCAATGTCTTGTATATATTCACACATCCACAAGAAAAGGCCATCTAAGACATACCTATTGCGGCCAAGATCAAGAGCTTCAGCTTGGATAATTGATTCAACTTCAGTTACTGGAGCATCAAGATTTTCATCCCTATGGAAACCACTGCATTTAACAAGTGTACCTTCAAGGAATTGTTTTTCTTTCATTCTATCCTCATGTAAACTGCTTGTGGAGATCCCGTCCGATCTAACTTCTCCAGAAGATGAACCATGTGAAGAAACTGCAAAATATGTTGCCCAAAATAAAGGTTAAACATGATTGTTGGCAAAATTCAATGATCTGAAGACAAAACAGGCATTATTTCTACAAGCAATGATCGGTGTTAAGGGCATTATTTCTAGAAGCAATGATCTATGTTTAGTCCTTGTATACAAATTACAATTATGCCATCAATTTAAACCCCCCCAAAAAAATATCGATGCATATGATTTAAATACAAGAATGTAACCTTTTAAAAGCTTTCATCATTTACTTGATCAAGGACAAAAAGTGATTGAAGGTCGTTATAATTCATCCACGAACTGAGAGCCCTAACTATGCTTCTCACCCTGCATCCAAATACTCCACAACTAGAGCACTTAAATGTTCCTGCTATTGATTACTCTTGCACCTACTGAAACATTTAGTGTGATATTGACACCATGATAGTTTCCAGAAAATTCAACTTATAAGAGCAACAATCTCTGCATTGCTTGTCCTTGCGTAACCAAGGAAGCATGGGAAAAATTTATTGAATAAATAATTACACCATTGTTCTAAATATATCATCCAAACCATTCAGAAAGAGAGGTCATACATTAATATTATGTAGCTAGCGCGCAGCCATACTCCCTTAATCAGGGAGTGAGAATGCATTTTATAATATCAACCCAGGATCATTTAATGGTTCTAATAAGAGTGAATATTGATTATTTACGTTTTATTAGATGAATTCCACAAATGGCACAAACATTACCCCGACAACTCAACATCCAGTATTTTACAGTTACATGACAGTACTAGCTGTACATCAATAATCCATAGCCAACAAATAACAATTAATTCAGAAAGAAGCAAAACTGGATCTGAGCTGTAGATAGAAAAGCTCAGAGCTCTGGGTATGCGGTATATATGTAGAAGCAGAGAAAGACCAAACCACGTGCATTATAAAAATATAAGATAAACCTTGATGATCCTCAATAATCAGCGGGAACTGACAATAGTTTTAGATTTTTATCCCAGCTAACAGGAAATTCAGTTATCAATTCAATTGTTGATAGTAACCCCAAAGCCCATGGTGGTCAACGTAATCGAATTTAAAATCAGAACATGTTTAACAGTGATTAAGAAATTCGACAGATCAAGACTTCCAGGCGTTAATCAAATATTCAACCAAGAAACCTCATAAAATGTGGTATTAGTATTGAGAACAGACATAAAATCGAAGAGAGGAAGCAACCTGGGTTGGAGAGACAAGCAGGATTGCGCATAAACACGGAGAAATCAGTGCGGCGTTTTGGTGGTGTGCTTCTGCGTTGTTGAGAATGTTTTGGGATACAATCAATTGGGATTATCTTTTGGCCCTTCTTCTCAGGTGCCCTTCTCTTCTTCGCCATTGCTCGGAATGGAAGTATCAGGAGAGACAGAGACGCAAAAACGAATTCCTAACGAGACAGAGGAACCCTAGACCAAGAGACATGGTGTACTTGATCAATGAGAATAGAATTTGGCGATTGGCAGCATCAAACATTCGACGACAACTTGAATTAAAAATTCGCCGCCTTCTATGGTTATCCTGATCTCATTTGCGTTGTAAATTCCGAGCGTCAAGCGGAATCGTCCCGCTGAAATCTTCCACTACCGACCTAAGCACATCCACAACATGGCACAAAGACAACTGCTGATGTATCACAACTAAGAATGTTGATACTATTTTGCCACCTTTACTTGTGTGTTATATTAAAAACAGTTTTTTCTTTCTTTTTCTAATGTCCTGAATGGTTGCTACTTGCTACCAGCTGAATTGCTGACATCAAGTATAATCTAGGAGCTTTGCACGGTAGTCAGGTGCAGGTTTTGAAAAGGAGATCTCTCCGCCTGATACACTTGTAGGGGCTAGGTGTTGGTGCAGGCATTGTTGGAAGAAACTTGAAATATGAAGGAAAAATTATAAAAAAGTAACGTGAAAAATGTGAAATGACATTAAGGTAATTTGAAATTCAGAAACCTCACAGAGCATACTAGTAACTTAAATGCCTTTATAATAACAAAAATGTCTCTAAACAAAAATCCTTTTTTTAAAAAATCTCTTCAACCACCGGCGGGCCCACCACCGCCAATGGCCAGCCACCAACCGATGACTGCCAGTTGGAGTTCCGACCGCGGTAGGGCTCATCAGAGTTTAAAAATGTTTTAAATCCAAATGGTAGGTGTGGGGTCATTGGTGGCCATTGGGCCACGAATGTTATTCAATATATATTACAAAATTCAATATACATACATTAGTGAAATCTCAATGCAAAATCTTACTAAGTATGGATTGAAATTACCAAATTCGTATTAGACATTACCATGTTTGTGTTGGGTTTTACCAGGTCATTTTTTGTTTTGATTGATCCTCTTACATAATTTTACCAAGTTTGGATTAAAATTTGCTAACTTCGTACTAAGGATTACCAAGCTCGTATTGGGTTTTATCAAGTCATTTTTTTATTTTGACCAATCCTCTCACAAAAATTTACCAAGTGTGGAGTGAAATTTACCAACTTCGTGTTAAGGATTACCAAGTTCGTATTGGGTTTTGCCAAATCATTTTTTGTTTTGACGGATCCTTTTACAAAATTTTACCAAGTTCGGATTGGAATTTACAAACTTTGCGTTAATTATTAACAAGTTCGTATTGAGCTTTACCAAGTCATTTTTTTTTGTTTTAACTGATAATCTTACGAAATTTTACCAAGTGTGAAAAAGAATTTGGTAAAACCCAATACAAACTTGATAATTCCTAGCAGGAAGTTGATAGATTCAATCCATACTTAATAAAATTTTGTAAGAAAATCAGTCAAAACAAAAAATGACTTGGTAAAAACCAATAAGAACTTGGTAATCCCTATCACGGAGTTGGTAAATTCCAATATAGACTTAGTAGAATCATGTAAGAGGATCAGTCAAAACAAAAAAAAAACCTGCTAAAGCCCGACACGAACTTGGTAATCACTAATACAAAGTTGGTAAATTCCAATACAGACTTGGTAAAATTCTACAATGGGGTCTCATTAGTGTGTATATATTTAACTTTGTAATATATATATATTGAAAAACATTGATGGCCTGATGGCCACTTGAGGTACTAATGCCCGTTGTGAGGTATTTGAATTCCAAATCATGTTTCTATCCTTTCATATTTTTCATATTCCTTTTATGTCATTTTCCCAAATATAAACCCTCCTTACTTGATATTTAACTTATTACATAGGGTAAAGGTAAAAGTATCTTTTATATTTTAAAAAAAGGTAGGTCATAAACTTTTCTTAGATAAAAAAATGTACATGAACTTTACGAGTGCAAAAATACCACTTCCATCACAAGCCTTAGACACTAGTTACTTTTTTTTATTATTTGTGGACTTCACAGATGCCACGTGTCAACACTCCATTTCCTCCATGGGGTAGCCCTCTCTCCTCTCATGAAACAGCAGCCCAATGTAGCTAGTGAACTCCTTAATTTCTCAATCTCTCTATTCGATCCACCTCTTTCCACTACTCCCAGCATAATCATCACCACCAACAACACCACTTTCTTATGGAGATGAATGAATTCTTATCACTCTCCGCCCCTAACCGTTCTTTCTTATACTATATGTAACTCAGCTTGTTCACATGCAACGGCCCGTACATAATCTCCCATCCCTCGGATCAATCATTGAATCAATGTTTGATTCCATTATCACCCCCCACGAATACACCCTCCAAGTTTGATCCTCGGAGCACATGGTGAAAGAGCTGAACTGGAAGACGAAGTCGATTGCTTCTTGGTCAGCTGAGCGAGACTAGGCAGTGAAGGTGATGAAATCCATGGCCCAGCGAAGAGGTTGCAGTTCTAGAGGAGAGTCGCGGCATCGCCCATGATGAAGTTGACGCGGTGCCTCAGATGTCTCATTCCTGGTAGAATGGGCAGCCGGAGAAGGCCTATAGGGTGTCTTCGAAGCCTTCGATGGAGCATTTGTAGAAGGTGTTGCAATCGGCCTGGTTGAACGCCGCCACTCCTAGGCCGAGTGCCCGACGGTGCTCCCAACCTCTAGGTTTTCAGCCACAAACCCTGATCTATATATTGTTGATGAAACAAGCTTGATGACTAGATCAGTTTTTGTTGATTATATGAAAACTAAATTTTTTGGCCAAATCAGGTTATTAGTTTAGACCAAATATGAACATCATCGTTTTCTTTTATTTTTGCCCCTGAAGATGCAAGCTAAGGGCATGGGCAAAAGATTTGTGGCCACCGACAAGTTTGCAAGCGACGATACAAAACATTGGGCCTACTGGTTTGCCACTAGCTTGAAGCGAGTTTCGTAATGCCTCTTGGGCATGTTTGGTATAATGGAATAGATGTATAGGTATGGAAATGGAATTGATTTTCATCCCCATGTCTATTTAGTACATAGAAATTAAGATGGAATTGGCTTCCATGTGGAAGCCAATTCAACTAAAAGCAGTGGAATTGATTCCATGGGTCAACCATGGAAATGTAACCAGCTCCATGGAATTGTCATTTGATTCTACCCTTCCTATTTTTTCATCTTCATTCACAAATCCACGGCATCCTAGCAATGACAAGCACGTACATCTCCACCATGAGTAGCCGTCTACCGACGACATCTTAATGGCCAACTCCACAATGAGCAGTCCACTGCCTGCAACATCCTAGAGCCATGATGATGACCTATTCGAGACGTCAAGAAGCACGGCATTGTGATACCTATTTGTTAGTGAGCATCTCAGACCATCACATTCGTTAATGGGCACAACCAGATACCTATTCATGACATCTTTGAGATACCCATTTGCGATGGCGATATATCTGTGAGATACCCTTTCGTGACAATGACGGATCCCTACTTTAACTTCATCTTCAACTTCGATAGAATAATGGATTACTATAGTTTGGTGGGTGGTCGGTCAATGAATTGGGGGTCTAAGGTTTGTTATGAAGAAGGATGGAGGGAGCAGATATTTTTCTTTTAATGATAAGGGCATTTTGGTCTTTTATATAAAAATTAATATTCATTTCTAAAACATCCCAAATGCACTTTTAATTAAATTCCATATCCATTTCCATCAAAATCAATTCTGCGTGCCCAACGAGTCCAAAATCTTCTCGGTTCCGGGGATAAGACACTGCTACGAAAATTACTTTTTACACCCTATTTTTAACCCAATTGGCACCCTTTCTCAGGGGATGCGAATGTAATAGGAGTAGAAAGTAAGGGCTTAAGATGCCCTATATTGTTAAAGGCGCCGTAGGTCTACTGCGCCCTTTCTACTTAATAGGGCGTATATCAATATTTTTTTAAAAAAAACTTTCTATTGCTTTCCGAAAGGTGCTTGACCGCTTTATTAAAATTCACAAAACCCATTAACCAAAAATCATATATGTCCACCCGTCACGATCTGGATATACTTTTCTGACGAGTTCTCCTTTATGATCACCGGGTTCGCCGACGCAATATTACCCAAAGGTACCATTACCTGGTCAAAATTCATAGCATTTTTAATTCCCAAGTAATTTCTCACCCTCCAAATCAAATGCTAGGTTCGTTCCATTTCTAATATTCATCAAATCTGACAATCATTTGGGTAAAGTTATAGAATTCAGAAGCGAGATTATGGATTTGAATTTACCTTGTAGTGGCTCCAAGCCGGTTGCCTAGAGGGTGCGTTGTAAGATACAGGGCCATCGTTGCAAAATGCAACGTGAAGATCGGAGAGGTAGAGGGTTACGGAAATCGGACCTGCCGATGTGGAGATGTGACAAGCGAAAGTCTTCTTGAGCTTCTCGTTGGGATAGATAACGAAGTTTTGTTTGTAGAGAGCCTCAAATCCGCCTCCACTGATGGCTTTCGCGATTAGATTCATCTTCCCCAAGCCGCCGAAGACACCGACAGACTCATTCTAACTACAATCAAATAACAAAAGAGTCAAACGTTGAGTTTCCGAACCTTACAAACTCGTTCAAGACAAGAAAAAGGGGAAAGGAACAAAGACAGACAGTTGTGCCAGACGTTGTTGGCAGTGAGTTCGATCGTTTTACCCCATGAATCGAGGGTTTAGAGGATAGATTCCAAGCCGAAGCGTGTTGGATGTAAGGGTAATGGTAGTAGGGAGCAGATGCAGAGGAAGAAGATGAAGATGGAGGTATGTGTGATACTCCTCCATGGAGGTTAGGAGGTGGGGGTATTGAGGTGAAGGTTCGGCCTTCATTCCGATGTTGAAGAGAAGGAGAGAAACAGAATGAAAGGTGGGAAACGCTTTACGTGTGGGATCAGAGGTTGAAACGAATGGTTTTATGGCGCTTTTAACGCCCTATACTCAATATAGGGCGCCAAAAGGGGTGCCTTTTTGCGCCCTATGTTGATGATAGGCGCCTAAAGGGACTTTAGGCGCCCTATCTCAAGATAGGGAGCCAAAATGACCCTTTTGGCTTCCTATACTCAAATAGGGCGTTAAAATTCACATTTATGCATCCTATCCTTAAGATAGGGCGCTTAAAGTCGACTTTCCGTTTTCATAATTTCAAAAATATCACCGTCTTCATTTTTTACTTCTTTTTTTAAAAAAAGGACGCAAATTTCAATAGTAAAAACTATAATATGTAGTAGTGAGAAAGAGACAGCAGGTAAAATGAGTGAGAGGGGGGAGAGAGAGAGCTGCCTCATGGAGAAAAAAGAGGGTTGACACACGACATCAATGGGGCCCACAAATAAAAAAGTAACATACGAAAGTGATAATTTTGCTCCCATTTAAGAAAATTTATGTACATTTTTGCATCCAATAAAAATTTACGGTGTCAGGTGCTCTTTTTGGAAAAGATCAAATATATTTTTGCATCTTTACCCTATAAATTATAAACAAATACATAATACAATGCTCTATATAAATATTCTACAATATATATAATTTAAAGTATTTTATTTAACTTCATTGATATATTAAAAAAAGTGAGTAGGGTTATTGTATTAATGAGTGAAGTATCATTTATCATTCATGGAGAAATTAGTTTGACTTTTTTCACTAATTTTACTATTCTTTTAAATTTCTTCATTAAGTAGGTGTTTGTATACATAGTATAAACGTGCATTTCAATGTACCCATGAAGATAACAAAGATTAAGGTGGAAACCCTTTCCACCAAGAAACAAGAATTAAATCGCCCAACGAACCAGAAAACGCGAAGCACTCTTGGAAATGAAAGAGTTTTGCTCTTCGTATCTGTAACTTCTAGAACCAGTGAAGGAGATGAAGACGTTGTCTGCAACCTTGAGCCTTTGGGAGGAGACGAAACTAGCTAGGGCAAAATTGAGTTGCGAGGCTTGACTAACTAAGAACCCAAAATAAAATACGCATCTCAACGACATCGTAGGGTATAAGGGAATCTTGACCAACGAAGAAGCATTCTAGGCTTCAATCTGTGAATGAAGAAGCACGCTGGGCTTCAGTCATTGGATGTGGGCTGTTAAGATGCCGATCTGAATCTGATATTATGTAAACCAGACGTGAGGGACATGATGAAACTGAATACACTTCTCTTATTTATGATAAAACCATGACATAATCATATAAATAATCATTTCTGCACAAACGAATTTAATATATGATCAGCCCATTATTCCTAACAGATAAGAAGACGAAGAGATGGAGAACAACATAACTCAGCAACAAGGATGATAACATAAACTTACATATTTGAGAATATACGTTATATTTTTAATATATATTCTTAACTACGTTAAGTTTATAATCATGCAACATTTATGATATTGTATTATTAGCTTCGTTTGGGGTTCCGTTAGGAACCCCGTTTTAACCCCCAAAACCCATTCTCACGCAAGCCGAGACAAAATTCCTCTCACATAAAGTACCTAGGAATCTGTGTCCGTTTTCTCAACGGGTTTCCAAACGAAGCCATTATTATATAGATTAAGGTCTTTCTTTTTGTTATCATGACTCTTAATTGGGTCTTTATCCTGCTAAAAATTTACAATACTCGTATGCCATTTTTCTGATAATGACGAATATAATAAATCACTTTTTATTTTCTGTCTCGGATTTTCTTTTCTTTTATTTATTCTTCAATATTTCACTCATAGAGTGAATATCTTTCATTTATTATTATTTATTAAGGGCTGGTTTGGATGCTAGATTTGAAACCTAGGTTTCACAGATTCCGAGGTAAAACCTAGGTTTTGAAATGTGATTTATGTTTGAGAAGTTATAGCTTTTACAGATTTCGAGGTAAAAAAGTAAGAAAAAGTGGGTATGAAAGAGGAAAGTAAGAAAGAGAAAGAGAGAAAAAGTAAGAAAGAGGAAAGTAAGAAAGAGTAGTAAAAAGAGAGTATGAAAGAGAAAACCTAAGTTTC